>RXPK01002786.1:0-81345 GCA_004143645.1 Protaetia brevitarsis | reverse complement strand
ATTAATAATATGTTATGTAATGGATGTTTATAGAGTAACATTTTAGTTATATTATGTTAAGACATATCTTATTCGCCACCAAACTACTCGCAGACTTCGAAACAAAGTCAGTATTTACTAAATTTTCCAAATCTTCATGATTGGAGCATGTCACGTAAGAGAAGTATCGTCAGCCAAAAGAACCATGTGTGATTGGCGGACAACATCTGCCAAGTTATTAATAAATATTAATAATAACGTTGGCCCCAGCACTGAGCCCTGCGGCACACCACGCACGACTCTGTCAAGTTTTGAATTAACGAAGTCGTTACCGACTTTTAACCTCACATATTGACGGAAATCAGATAAGTGTGAGCGAAACCTATCATTAACTGTACCTCTAAAGTTATACCTTTCAGGTTTGCAAAGAAGAATAATGTATGATATCAGTATAAGTTCAAAAGTTAAATTTAAATAATTAAATTTTAGCCACGAAAACATTGTTTCATCTCACTGAGCGATAAATAAAAAAAGTAGACGCAACAATCAATAAGCTTCCATTTAGCAAAGGAAGTATAAGAGTTGGAATGATCACCCAATTTAAGGGTTTATATGTATTATTAGTTATTTATGAAAAAGTCAAAAAAAAAATTGCTAACAGGACACGCTTATAACATATGGTAAAAGGATTCTATAGCAAGCAAACTGTGCAAAGAAAAGCGAAATTTGTAACTATTTAGCATGACAAGTTGTTCAATTCTCTCTGTCGCCTTCCTTTGCTTGTTTATTTTATAATTTCCGCTCTATTTGTCTTAAACAAGCTTTTAGTCGACGAACATTAATTGCCGTATTTTACCATCCATCTTTCCGACTTGTTCGACGCGACGGAAAAATGTATGGCACTTAACAATTCGGTCGATAATATATAACTTGTATGCAGCCGCCAGGATGACTAATTATTCGAACACAACACGAACCTCAATATATTATATCACTGCCACGTTTTAAATTTTATCGAAAAGACGTTTTATGCAGTTTTATTAATAATGCTACTTCATAATCATAATATATTTGTGACAGATAAAGCATAATTATCTGATAGTGCATGCACGCTTTTCCGACTTATTACTTTCTTTATCATTTACCTGCTCGTGGAGCACCAAATTTAGCATGAGATAGATGATTTATTATGCATTAAAACCGTCAAAGAGCATATAAAATTAGTTAACATGCTGGATAAACAAATCTTACACTTTAATACAGTTTTGAATGGATATTAGTGTGCGCGCAATTTCCTTTAATTATGCATGAAATTTGCTTCAATTTGAGAATGGTAGATCTTTGATAACGTCATGTTTTGAACGTGAATCCCTTTCCTCTTCCTTAGAATTAACTGCAAACTGAAAATGTTTCCTTATTTACTTTTATTCGTTATGGCTTCCATGTCTTGCTATATTTTATGACTTATCGATAATGTCGATCGTATCTTAATAAGAAAACTACACAACTGTGGAATCAGGAGTTGGTTTAACAGTTATTTATCTAATGGGTTGCAAATAGTAATAATTAATCAATATTCATCTAAAATATGGAAATTAATAAGAGCCGCAGGGTTCAGTTCTAAAGCCAATTCTATTTTTATTTTTCATTAAAGATCCCTTTTTGAAACTAAAATGCACTGCTAATGTTACCCCTATCCGGATGTATCAATACCCTAATCAGCTCTAAGAGTAGGTACCTTTTATACCGCAAATAGCCTCACAGTCGGTTGTGCGATTGGCTATCCATTAACAACCTCTTGCTTAATGGTGGAAAAACTAAATGTTTATTTAGAAACAATAAAAAAATATATCACTAGCTTTTGCCTATATGATAATATTATACAATTAGAGAAGTCCTCTAATATATAATGAATAATTAATGAATATTAAACTTACTATCGATAAAAATTTGAAATGGAATTTCCATATCGACACATTATTCTGATTTATCTAAAATGTGCTACGTTCTTAATAATTTCAAAGGGTCTAGTAATATTCACGTCCTTAGAAACCCACTATTATTTGTAATCTAATTCTAAAATGGTGTATGCTATTATCCATTGCGGTTCAGGCAGTGGTGCTGACCGAGTATTGCTCTTCGTATTATCTATAAATTATTGTCTCACGAATCCTGCAGCAAACTACAAATTGAAGATGTTAATCCAATGATGCGTATATCCTGTGTCTTTTTTTCTCGTTTTCTTCGTAATACATTAGGTTTGGACCAGTAGCCGATGATCCTGGTAAGGTGGTACATATGTATGCTAATATCAACCTAGTGTTACACACGTTTTTAATGTGACCTAATTATAATTAATGCTGGAATTCTGTGTATATTTGTAGGGTCTGTAAGATTAGAAGCATGTATTAATTAATTCTTTATAAACACTCTAATAAAAAAAAAAAAATATGATGAAGCAGTAGAGTCAGTAAAAGTTATTCACAAAATTTGCAACCACCATATTTTTTCAGCACGAGCCGCCACTGAATGATTTTGTAGTAAAGTCCGTGTAGCTTACAAAAAAAAAATGGTTATTTTGCGTAATTCTATTATGAAACAGCAAAGAGCAGACAACCAACATACACTACACAACACTCTAAGGTTAATGTTTTAGAAATAAACCCAAATTTATTTATGTGCAACCAGCTATACAAGCTACTAAAAACTTCCACTAGTCCACACGAATATCAGATAATGGAAGCAGGAGCTGTCGAAAGTGGATACCCAAATTCAGACAATGCTATGTGTCCGATTCCCCTGATAAAATCATACAATACGAAGCGTAAAATGTACCCGTATAGAGAGAGTCGGTCTAGCAAAAATATTTTCCCGTAACGTAACGCTACGTACTCGGTTTCAATTTCCAGCATCAGTGATTACGGCCTACCGTATAAACGAAATTTTATTTAATTGTCGGAATAACAATAACAATTCCGGAAACATCCAGTGCGGGAGAAGAAAAGAACACATCAGTGTCGAAGGTAATTCGATGCTCCTGCGTCCGTAACATGTTTCGGGAAAGCTCTCCGTGCTTTCGGAGCCAACGGCGGCATTATCGGATTAGAGAGGATTAATTATTTTTAGTACTTCGATCCCGTTTAATACAGCCCGCCTTTATTTTTTCGCCGCTCCTGTATCGGAAAATAAGTTTACTGGGAGAAAATGTGCAAAAAGTTGGCATCACGCGGAGAATGCTAGCACAAAAGGGGAAGATTAGTGTGGGACGAACAACGGCGTACAATAAGATATGATGTTTACAGAGGCAGTTAAAAATGAAAAAATATTCCGCCCTTATATTATGGGTCTCTTAAATCGTCTCCAAAGTATAATAAAGTCTACGTAAAGATGTAATATTTTAGAGCCCTAGCTTAAGATAGATTTATTTTGGCGCAAGTGTGAATTATGGGAACAAATATATTTCTCCATAATATTCTTTGGTAACGTAGCGTAAAGATCGCCAATAAAAATATTTTATATGCTAGCACTTTTCCTGTAATGGTTGTCTAATTCGACTTTAGATGTCGCTACTGGTCTTACCGACTATTCAATAATTAAAATATGACTGTAAAAAAAATTAATGATTAATGAAATTATTCAAATTGAAATAAATAAACAAAAACTTCAAATTATTCCAATATCCTCAACCCTTTCTTTTAAAAATATAATTATTAATTAAGTCTAGGCTTCAATAACTTCTCTCCTATTAAATCGTTACTCACTTCATTTGTAAATATCGATATGTCAATATACAATACGATTTACGGTTTCCGTCGATGTTGAATGACAGTTTGGTTCGGGTAAATTATCCTTCCGCAGGTAATACGTTTGGAACGGACTGACCTTTTGTGTGGGCATTTACGACAAGGTTTGGTCCGGTAGATAAGGATTCCAGCTCGCAGTCAACTGGATTGGTATTTGGTTGGTTCACCATAAATTGGCAAGGTATCGCTGTAGTTCAATAACTATCCAATTCACTAACTTTTTTTAACTTTTTATATTTAGCGTGTCAAAATTTTGTAGGTTACGTTACGTTTTTGAGGACACAGAAGTACGTGCGAATTCCTCGCTTTTCGATCGTGAAATGTTCTTCAAAGTTCAAGTGATGCTCTCCCCTATCGGTTGAAAATCGTTGGCGTCTTTGAACAATTGCTATAGTTTTTCCCAATCTAAAGCCTGCTTGAAATATTTTGAAAATCTCTCTTTGAATCTTGAATTTGATGTTGGTATCATGTTTTCCAGGTAAAAATATCCTTATATACCAAAAATTGTGCATTAAATATCTTTCATTCTCTAGCTGTCATATGGAATTTCAATGGCCTAATTTGTAATTAAATGGGACTTTCTTGGATTAATTTCATTATATTCTCATTTTGGAGGATGTGAGGATATTTTGATGCCCAAAATGTTATTCACTGAATTTGGAAAAAAGGTGATTTCATGTAGGTACGGTGTGAATATTAGATTTTCGTTCTTTTACAAATTTCTATTACAGTTTTGTTGTGAGTGGGTTATTATACATACATCTTAAACTATTCAATACCTAGTATTATAGAGTAAGTATTATAGCAAGCTCCTTCTTATGATCAAGAAGTTACGTAAGCTGTGATATACGATCAATATGACTAAATCATTTGAGGAATCGATTGACAAGTAAGTGGTTGAAGTATCCTAGGTGACTGAGTAAATTGAACTGGTTTAATTTTGAAATAAAATATCAATAGAATTTTAAATGTAGAGTATGTTAGTTCAAATTACGTGTGAGGTGGTTGTGTTATTTTGAGTGTGAATGTTTGTGCTTTTGTATGGACTGTATGAACAAATGTGTGACTCAATACAATATATATAATAAATTTTCGTCGACGGAACGTAAGGTGTCACTGTTATGATGAAATATTTACAATTTGTGATTAACTAATAAGATTCGTTAGTGAAATAAATTAGCTTTCATTATTATGACAAATCATTGCAGATTAGCCCATGGATAATATTTGTTATGGTAACTATATTTTCATATGTTCAATAAATAATTTTGAATTTTTGAATACGAACGAATATATATATATAGTATATTGTTATTTTTACGTACAATTTTCATAAAATTGTTCACGATATGAATGCAATAATGTATTAAATAATACTTTCTTCGTTAGTACAATGTTTGCAATGATTGCAAGAACGAATAGATACCTTAATGAAAGGTGATTGAAGTACCGACTAACGCCGCGGTAGCTGACCGAGTGAGAGTTTGGCGTGTGGCCCTTAGAGGGCGTGCATCTAAACTCGTGATCTCTTAGGAGGAAATCGACAATAACACAGAGACATGCTATCGAAAAATGTGCATTTGCCATGAGGAGGGCAGTTAGATTGCCAGCTTGTATCGCTTGTATTTCGAAATTTTGCGACATCTTACCAATGGATTCATAACTATTCAGAAGATAGTACCGGCCCTGTTAAACTCTTATTACGAAACATAGTCTCCCCCACTCTCGAAGGTGGCTGGTTCTAGTCTCTGTTCAGAGAGGGCTATACGAGTCGCAATTGTAAAATATGTTGTCTATCCGAAATACATATTTGAACACCTCTTAATATGTTAAAAGGTTACATTATAATGCAGGTGCTTTGAATCACCAAAATTACTTTCTATAGCAAGCCTAGTGTTTCAAAAGTTTCATTAATCACGTTGCTTTGAAAAGTCCCGAAAAAAATGTGTTTTTACGAAACGAATAATAGTGTGGCCGTGGAATCAGGGGCTGCGCGGAATGGTCTGGATAACCATGAATTAATTGTTTAATGTGTGATGCGTGTCTGCACGTTTTGTTTTGTGCACAATGAAGAAAGGTTAAGGTAAGTATGAATTAAGACAAGAAATATTTAGGTTAATACCATTGATGACAAATCCTCCCTTAAATAGTTCGCCTTCGCATTTATTTTGTAATGTAAGACGTGGTGAATGACTTCATTCAGATCATCGCCACCAAACTTTAAAATGATTTGCAAAGTTTTTTAGAACCCCGCTAGCTTTTATTGCAGTTTTTTTATTCATGATGGAAATTATATTTCCTACACGCGTTAAAAAGAGATCGTTTTTGAGAAAAAGAATAATATATCAGTAAATTTTATGTTTACACCAATTTACTTTTAACATAGTTTTGAAGTTCACAAACAAATTCTATATCAATTTGTGTTATATTGTTCTATTATTAACTTTATGCTATTTATAAATACTACATTTCCACTTGCATTAGTGTTGCCAAAAAAATTGGAAAAGAATAAAATAGAATACAGATTGTTGTAGTCGAAAATTAAACTGCATGAAAAATCTTATATAGAACTTATTCGTGACACGTTATTGTTACTTTACAACTACCCAAACATTTGACACAGGTAAAAACAATTCAGACCGTTATTCTAAAGGGCCACTTACAGTTCCCAATTTTTTTATTGCGTGCAATAAAAAATGGCTGTATACAAATTGAACTTGGCATTTAATCATTCAATAATGGTGCATTTTTACTTGTATTGACGCATAAAAATTTGGATAATTTCAGTGTAATTTTATTTTTAATCACTGTTCTTTTTTCCTGATTATAGATTTTGTAACATAATTTATTTCTGTAGATAGTTTTAATTTAAATTTTTTTTATTTCAGTTATTCAGTGTTCCCCTCGGGAAAAATTTAAATTTCCCACAATTATTCTTAGTTATTTCAACATTGAAACACGAATTACTAATGGTTTGTATTAGTTACTAGTTATTGATATCTTCTGTTGACGTTACTACAAATAATTGTGGGAATTTAATTTTGCCAGAGGTTTTAACTTATTTTACATTAATAAATAATATCCCACTTATGTATTTTCTACCTTTACAATGTCTAATAAAAAGTAAGGATATGAAAAACAATTGATTTTTATTTATTCTCATTAATTAAAGTTGCAATTTTCTATGGAAATCCTAGAAGACAAAATAATTATAAATACTTTTTGTAAAATAGGGTACCAATACAATTCAGTTTATAAAGTTTTTTTGTTTATTATTTCATATTATTTGTTGTTAAGGAAGTTTTGAGTCAAATCATCTAATCTTATTTATTTATACAGAAATTCTAAAAACTGCTATTCGATTTGTGATGTCATAAAGCAATTGAATTTAAACCTGTTATAAAATACTTTTTTGTTTAAAGGTTAACAATTTTCAAAGTGTATGATTTTTTTAGACTTTTTAATATAAATTGTCAATTATTATTATTTATACATCCACATTTAAAATATTTTATAAACTTATTTTTTAAACAGCATTTGTATCCAAGTAATGCTTCAGTAATTTTTTTCGTCAATAATTATACACGAACACATTTAAGTATTTGTAAATTAATCATCTAAACACCCCCGATCATCGATGGCTTAAATAAAGAACAAAGAAAAACATATTGCCCACAATCGTGCCGAAGCTTATCCGCTTAATGTTATGCGATAACAGCCGCAATTCTTCGACAGAGATTTATACATTCGTAGAATTTACTTTATAGTTACCCTGAATAATGTAGTATTAAAATTCTTAGAATCTGCACACGCGCACTCCTGTAGATTAAGGAGTGTATCTTTTGTTTCCTCATGGTGATTTTCGCTTTTGTTTTTTTTTTTTGTGTTCGATCGTTATATTTTTTACTAAAAGGTAAATCTTTACACTTCCGTATATTATTGCGGTCGTTAATTCATGACTTGCTAGTTAAGATAATAACTGTTATTTAACATACAGCTTTAGAGGCACAAGAAGCTTAAGAGAATTGAAGCTTGAAGCATTAAAAGAAATTAACAAATCTCAAAAAGCTTAAAGTATTTTGGTGAATTATCTGCTTAGAAATACTTTTGAAAAGTAACTATCATGAACCTGCCGAAATTTAATATAATGCACGTTTCTTTGCAGAATCGCAAACGTCTTTCTGGCGAAACATCTTAAGTTTCTACCTTCGAAATTCAGCTAATTTAACTTATTAAAATTATAATGGTTAAAATCTTTTCACTCTTGTTGAAGCCTTCATGAGTGCATATAGCCGGAAAAGAAGCAAACAGAAGAAAGTGAGCAGCAAATGTTGGTACTGAAACTGCTTATGCCTTCTTGACAAAACAATGGAGTTCACAACTTTAAATATGCATTCAGTACCTATAATATAGTCATATTGAAATGTAAATAGTTTATAAGTTACGATGGTTTGGTTTTTTCATCTACTACTGCAGTTACAGAAAAGCAACACAAGTAGGCAGCATTTAGGTAATTTAAAGCCGCAAAATGAGACGTAGCCATTTGAATTATTTTTCTATAATTTGGTCAATCGGCTCAGCTATACATTTCTCTTTTTTCTAAGTTTACATTTTTGTATCACTCGAAATGCAATTTATTCCGAACAGCACCCAAATTCACAAACGAACACCTTTTCCAATAGTTTTTCTAAGTTTCCGTTACTCAACTGTTAGTCATTCTGTTGCAACCTACTTTTTTATGCAGTTCAAAGTATTTACATGAAATGATAAATTTTCACATTATCTTTTAAATACAATGATTACTTCTTCTACTTTAGGTACACACGGAAATAACGCATTGGCCACCTCAATATTTATTACAATTTGGACGAACTTTTCGATAGTTTTTAAAGGGAAAAAATTTCCAGGAAAGGAAAAAATCTGAAAGTATCAATTTGTGACACCTTGGTGATATATGTATTTTATGACAAATATCGTTCGCGTATTTCATTTATTAATGTTATTCAAACACTTTAGCCCATTCCTCAGTGATATAAGTAAATATATCCTATGTTGATTCATAGAAATAATAGTTACCTTTGAACGTTTGGTTTTTAATTATATACCGGTGAGGCTTATATTTATTCAAATAAACTCACGCATAAATAATTTAGTTCTTTGTTCATGGTATTACAAATGGCTAGTTTGGGTATAACTCCTCTTCAGGCTACTGGAAGCCAACGAAAAAGTTTTATGACAATGGAACACAAAATAATTATATATTAAAATGTCAGGATTAAATTTGACTTATATATTATATTATATTAAATATTAGACTAATTAACTTAACTTCGTTGGTTCCAACTACCTGAAGATGGAGGTATTCTCAACTCGTTGCTATCTAATTAATCCAATAAACGGCGATGTGTTTATGTCTACTAGTCATTCTATTTTTTGTATAAAGATATTCCATTTATTATCTATCATATTGAAACAATATAGCAAATTTCCCATACTTTAAAATATAAACAAGGGTAAATTCTTGCTACTTAATTCTAACTGTGCCCAAACTCTTTACATACTACCACATTATCTTCCCTTTTCATGCATTTTTTTTTTATTTTGAAAACTATAATATGTTAATTTGCTTTCCAGATCAGTTAGCGGTTTATCGGTTTCAAAGAGTCAAGTCTCCGACTCCAAAAAAGATGCAATCTAACATCCAAGCTATTAATCCTTATGGTATCACATTAGAAATACATCCGAGATGCAATTATTTTAAGAACTCGCAGGACGCTATTGAGAACATGTTTGGAGGATTTCGAGGATACTGCGGGAGTAACACCAATCCACGTCACTGCAATTTATGCAATGCTCTAAAATGTATTCTGCATTTTTAATTTTCTTTTACTGTCCGATGATTTAGAAATGCTAAATCGTTAAAAGCAGATTAGAGGACTGTAGATAAACTACATTTATACAGTATCCCTTTAGTAGTTTACCTACTGATATTTAGAACATTACCAAGTCAATTAGATAGATTGATATGTTTATTCATTTGTAATAAAAATCATTACAAGAAACCCAAATAACAAATAAATAAATGGTCCAGCTAAAGTATTGTATATAACAATACAACAAAAAAAAGTAAATAATCCTTAAATTTGGCGTTTATGATTTATGCATCTCGAAAATCATCCACCTATTCTGTTGTTTACACAACTGTAGTCGTTTTTGACCAGAGCCTGTTTTTGTTAGGTTCTCTAATTTTTAGAAAAATGTTATGTTAAGAAAAACATATCGCATCCACTTAAATCAGATAGTATACTGTGTGAGCCAAGAATGGCGTTATCTGTCTTTATTCTTACTGCTTTTATCTAATTTCTCTAAACCTAGACGTTTTGTCTTTCATGTCATCGAAATGTGTAAGTAGAAAATCTTCCCATAACCGAATAAAGACGTATTATTCCAATATTTAATCAAACAACTATTTGTAACTTGTATGTGATTATTTCGACACTATTAAACCATTTATTATATTCACTTCACTATTGTAAAGACAAGTTATTTTGAATCGAGCATTCACTTTCGCATTCTAGTTTGTTTTATTTATAATTATGTAGTATTTCAGTTTCTTTTTATATAGCATTACTTGTGATTGGAACACCTGTACAGTTTTACCAATATTTTATTTTAACACACAGACTTGAATTAAAATTGTATATGTATACGTTCTTAATGTGTTAACGGTGTGAATCAAAATATATATAATGAAAGAGACTAGATTTTGTTAAAATACATATTGGTGGTTAGTAAACGGAATTAAAATATAATTTGGTTCATTGCAACGTCGACAGTTATTTATTATTGCATTGTTAACAGACTGTTTTGTTTGTTATGAGCAATGTATAGGAATTTTATGTTGCCGTAATGCAAGAATTTGAGAAGTTAATTCACAAGTTCCTCGTTGAAATTACCCATACAGTCACTGGGTGTAGTGGTACAGTGTTCTCCTACAAGGATGTATATTAAGATTTAACAACTAGTTCTATATGTTAGTGATATAGAAACAATTTGTCATTCTTCTGTATTACATAAACTGTTTTGTGTAAATAATGATTTACTTTAAGAGAGAGCGTTTATTTGGAATAATTGTAATAGAAATCCTACAATACATTTTATTTCATAATTGAAAATACTTGTATTATTGTAAACAATGTACAATATTTGTATTTATGTTTACTAATATTATAGTGATTTTCAATTATGAAACAGTAGACAACTCCTATATATGTATTGTAAGTATATATTTAAATTTACGCGCGCGTAGTATAGCGCGCCTCTATGAACAGAGGACTTGAACGTTGCCCCCCCTCCACATGAAAGCGTTTAAATTTTTTAACGGTAAGTTTATCTACTCGTGGATATATTAATTTGTTCGCGTCGCATAACTATTTGCACCTTTATGCACTTTTGCACACAAAAGTTCTAAAAGTGCTAAAGTGCAAATATTCATTGCGACAGCGAAAAACTAATTATCTTATAGTCCAGAAAATCCCCAAGCTCGCTATTAGCTAATGCGTTCGTGTTTACTATTTCCAGCAGCATTTTTTCTCGAGTGACATTTATTTTTTTGTTTTTTTGGTTTTATGGTTTGTGTTGTTTAAGATTAAAGTGAATTATTTTTGTTAGGGTGAGTTACGGATAATTTGTTATGATATATGTAAAAAAGCGATATTTTTTAGGACATTTTTTGTTGGATTTTTTTTAAAGTTTACTTATATTTCATTTTGTAGTTTATAAAGTAGGTTAGGTAAGTAGTCTCATTATATATCCAAATTGGGAGTAAAATTGAACCTGTAATTCTTTTGCAGGATGCATTGTAGGTAGTATTAGTTTGTAAAAACAATCAATATAGATGACCGTGTAAGGACGCCAAAGTGTATTATTTCAACTTGTGATGGCAGTGCATCTAATAAAAGGTAATACACTTATCAATCCTGGTTAAAGTATATGTATTTATGAAAATATTTGCAGATATAGATTTCCTATTAGGGATAAAAACATGACAGAATATGGCTGCAACGTATTAACAATGACGATATAATGTTATTTTCAACAACAAGCTGTATAATAGGGTATTTTTGTGTGGAGGGCATTTTTTGGATGTTTGTAAAGGAAAGCGTAAATTGGTTAGAATGCACTGCCTACCATAAACATGCCAGGTATGTTTCATATATAACAGTAACGTTATTAACAGACACACAAGATATCGGTGTACTCATGTTAATAAAGCTGAAGTTTACTTCATCTGGGATGATCATTTCAGGATTATCTTGTGGTTCTCTTTTTCCACATCACAGTTCTTGCTATATTTTTTAATAACTTTGTTACTTTGCTCCAAATTAGACTTGTCATTTATTCTATTTTAATAGGTTTTCATGATAATAAAATATTTTCTTACATTATGTGTTTTAATTGTAACAGACATTTCTATTGTAAAAAAAATTATACTTTACCAAAAATCTGTATTTTGTTCATTTAAAAAGAAAACAATAATTGAATATTTAATTTTTATGGTAAAATCTCAATTTTCATTTGAACTAAGTTTGTACTTCAGAACTAAGCAGTATTAGGTCGAATGCAAAATAATTAGGCTTAATACTGTTTAGTTCAGAGGTACAAATGTAATAGCTACATCAAAATCAGGGGTATATTTTTCAAAAAATACCGCCTTTTTTAGTTACGAACCATTTTGGTGTAGGTTTCAATAATATCTCCAATAGTTGTGAATCCATAGGTAAGATGGCGCCCTTAAAAAAAACCAATTTTTATACAGAGACCATTCTATTTTATCCTTTTCTATGGCATTTGCTATACAATATGAACAATGATTTCTTTCACTGTTTTAGACCCCATTTTTGATTCAGTGTTGTATATCGCCGCATTCACCGTACAGTAGTGTACTCAGCTATGGGGTCGTTTTTTTTTTTTTTGCATTACATGTTTATAAAATTTTTTGCAAATGTTATCGCTTCATTTTTGATGTAAAATTATCACATTGCCAAAAAAAAATCAAATTGAACACATTATTCCTTCTAGGTGCAACACTATTAATGTCACTGACTATAGTTACGACTGATAATTGCTATATGGAAAACTTGAAGAAGGAATCAAACCAAAATAGGATAAAAAGAACTACGCACTTTTCACAAATGTCAAATGCATATTGCTATTCAAATTCCGATTGCAATGATTTACTACTTATGCTTCACAAAGCTGTTCGTCATTCATATTCCCCTCTGACGTGCTTTGATGTTCTCTCTCCTCAAGGAAAAATATCTACATGCACGCATATAGTTGTACACCGAGTTTTACGAGGAGTTTGCCTCTGGTGGCTCGTATACATACACACAACGTATATGCAACCTAAATCCCAAACGGTTCCGTTTTTTGTACCCTTGTTACAAACAACAATCAATCTCCGGGAAAAAAGGTCGTCTTGTATAAATGACCTCAGGAGAGAATAAATAAATATGACTTTTGCTAAACAACCAGCAAACTGGGATTTCTGCTTTTGTCACTACAACTGCCCTACTATTTCTGTGTACTCTGATCTACATACATTTCCGTTAGACAACTGAAAAATGTTTACAACATGAAAAGGGTTGTTGGTCTTTTCTTCGTGTCCTTAGTGTACATCAGTTGCGTGGAAATTGCCAATCGTATGTATCATTATGTAACCTTCGGGTAAAGAAACACAACATTAGAAATTTGTGCAAATGTATACACAGTGTGTCCTATGGAATCGTCTCATTTTTTTTTGGAATTTGGTTTTGAAAAATTTGTTCAAAAGAAATATTATAACTGACATCAATTTCCTTACTGTACGTGAAATGGTATCTCACACCGTTTGTCGCCAATTTATTTTGGGGATCTCTATTCTTAAAGTTAAGTCAGTATTTGTGGCATTTTCATTTACGGTTTGGTTGTTTCTTACTTCTTTGTCTTTCTCCCTGTTGGGGATCTCTTCACAATTCTATTTTCATTTTCGACCTGATAGCACCATCTATTGAATTTAACAACTCAGTGGTCCATTTGCAATATTTCTTATATTTTCTTCGATTATTGTT
The DNA here is from genome assembly GCA_004143645.1 of Protaetia brevitarsis. Lineage (NCBI taxonomy): Eukaryota > Metazoa > Arthropoda > Insecta > Coleoptera > Scarabaeidae > Protaetia > Protaetia brevitarsis. Next base: position 67,451 of record RXPK01002786.1, on the reverse strand, counting down.
ATTCGATATCAATAATAGCGAAATGCAGCATCAGTGGCGGCTCGTGAGTTATGAAAGACGGTGGGCACAATATAAGAACTTGCCTATTTTTTGTACATAAAATCCATTCTCATATTTTTTCATGCTGGAAAAGACGTCTATGACTTTGTTGTAAAAATGCGTTCAGTCGATCTTCTGACATTGTGCTTCTCAGAAAAGTTTTAATGCGTTTGACGGTGGAAAAACATCTTTCACATACTGCTGTCGACATGGGGGTTGTACAAATAATATCCAACAGTTTATATGTTTCCGTTAAAACTTTTTTTTTTAAGTTGTTTGTGTGTTATGAACACTAAAAGTAGCAAAACACCACCTACACCTACGTCACACATGTCATCGCGCTCATGAATTACTGAAAGTTCACTTTTAAATTTTACGCTGTCCAACATAGGATAAAATTTCACAGTTTTTTATACACATAATTAACTGACGCAAAATATGACGATTTTTTTCCACATCTTCGTTGTATTTAATTTTACGTCGCAAATAAGCACTGTCTAACTATTCACGTATGTCCATTTTGCCTAGAACATTAAAATCCACGCATGCATTCATGTGAGAAACGGAATTTTCGTGTTTCTTTGCCCTCTCTGCGATATGCTTTAAATCATTTAACCCTTGTTTTTATTCCACGCACTGACCTCTTTCTTAAAAATTAAGCAGATAAAACAAGTATATGTTATAGTTTATTTGTTAGTGAACATCTGCACATTCACTCATATTTTTATTAAATACTCTATTGTAAGTTCGAGTTTTACTTGTGGAAGTGTAGTTTATTTGAAGATCAGGATAGGCCTTCCTTTCTCCTTAATTAAAAGTTTTTCCTCAAATGAGAGAGGGGTTTTTTTTTTAAGATTTTGAACTCAATTAACTTCCAACATTAATAATAAACGTCACTTCAAGCCTTTGAAATCACACATGCGCGGTACGCGTTGAAAACGATGCAGTCGCAACGAATGCGACGCATTGCGTGCTCCAAAGCGAATTTTTATCATTTTAGATGTCGAAATAGTTTTTTTTAGAACTATTTAGTATCGCCCTTGTGAATTAAAGGTAATGATTTTTTTAACCTCAATTTTGTATAACTGGCATTTTAAACGATTACTTTGTAGAATATTGCATAATGGTTAAGCAAAATACTGTAGAAGAAGATGCTTTAGCCATGTTGGGGCCATTATTGAGTTCTATGAGGGGGAAAAAGCAAATAGCCTGCTAGAGTTCTCCTATCGGGTTGTTGTTAAAGGGTTTGATTGAAGGGGCGTTGCTTTTATTTAAATCCAAAACAAACTTCAATATGTAAGAAGGCTGATATTAGAGCTTGGGTTATCTTGAAAAATATACAATATCATCGAAAAATATTAAAGTCTGAGTTACTTGAGATAGTAAGACTAAGTAAAGTACAACCTGAATATGAAATTACTAATTGTGCAGCAGCTATGAGACACACGGTGTTGTGGTTACCACCATATCATTATGATCTTGATTCAATTGAATTGGTTTGCAGCATACTTAAAAGAAAAGTATGATAGATTCGTTAATTAGACAAGTGTCTATTGAAGTTACTCCCAATTCATGGCAAACAGAGTGCAAACATTAAAAAAAATGAAAAAGAGGACATCAAAAGAGACCAACTTACAGAAGAACAGCAAGGATTTATTATAGCCTTAAATCATTCGGATCCCTACGTGGATTGGTTGGATTCTGATGAGGAATTATAATTTCTAATTGTAATATGTATCTGCAGTTTATATAATCTAGCATACATATTTGAGAAAGTAAATCAGATTTCATGTAAATATGGTTATATTTATTATAAAGATTGAAGTTTTTTTTTATCTTTTTTTTAGTCATTGTTAAGATATATTATTCAATTTATTTAGATTCAAAATATATGCTTTATAATTTACAACACTCAGACTTTCATATTTTATGTCATTTTTATTAACTTATCCGTCTTGTTTTAATATACGTTTTGTACCGGGCATTTTTTTTATTCTTAGGAAAAATAAAATGACTCCGAGTTCTCCTGGAACCTTTTATTTAACCATGAACCTTCCCGTTTAGGTGATATTACCAGACAGAGTCTGATTCTAAATGGGTGGTGCCTGCTTCTATCTTTTCTTTACCTATACTGTCTTCACTGTAGCTGGCTGGCACCCTGGATGCAAAATAAAATGAGTAATTGGACTTGAGTACCGTTTTACCCAATTGGAGGGCTGTGCGAGCTGATTCTAGTGAAAAAAAACACGTAACAAATATTTTCAAATTTGTTAAATTTATGAAAATTTTGCATAGAATCAAATATTTTCTTGGAGTATTACACACTAAGATGTTTTATCGCCTTGGGTGGAAAAACGTGCACCTAAATATATATTCAGTGTTGTGGAATGCACTACCAAATAATATATCTGTACAAAAAGTCATCGTTGATGTTTGGCATTCCTCTTCTTTTTAGTTTTTAAAATATTAGCATTTTTGCATGAACTGGTTAAAAATATTTGTTCGTTACGTTTCAGTTTAATAATACACTTAGAAAAATACATGTATTGATTCAACCGAAGAAATGGTAATTTTGAATAGGTACAAGGAAGTGGTTTTTTTGTTTGAGCCAAAATAAACATTAATGTTAACTTATTTTTGTTGGTTGAAAATTTAGTTGAAGTAAACATACGAATTAAATACCGATTTGTGTTAATACAAATACAATTAGCTCTCCACCCAATGCATGAAATATATTGATCCGGCAATTAAATTGATTTTATGTAACACCATAGATTGGTTGACATTATAAAATATTGTATTGGATGCAAAACAATAATAGTTTGATATTAGTAATATTTTACCTAAATCAATGAAAAATTTATTATTAATTAATTATTTAAGACTAAACAATTATTTTATTCATTCTCAATGTTTCTTTTTTTATTCAAAGCAATATTTTTTTGATGTAGGTATTTCAAATTAAATACAAATTTAACGTAAATATTCCATCAAACAGAATACTGTCTTCTTGTTGCATCAAATGAAAATCTTTGGTAATTATCACAGTCTCAGCCGCCGCAAAATTAGGAACCAGAGCTCACATGATAACTCTTTTACCAGGTAAACACAGGTGAACATGATGTCGCCTCGTCTCCATGCAAATCATATAAATATATCCCAAAACCATTGTGATAAGTTTTGTTGCCCGCTATCTTTCGGTCAAGTGATAGTAACGTCTCGAACATTGATAGCTAGTATGCTAACGTCAGTAGTTAGTACCACGCCCCAGTAGTTACAAAATGCGGTGGTTAGCTTGAAAAGAAGTAGATGGCGCTCGCAAAATTTTAGTTAAATTTTGCATCTATCTTATAAGATATATATAAGATCTGTTGAAAATATTTAATGTGAGATTATTTCTAATAAACTTTGTAGTATAGAGTTTCAAAATAGACTAATAAAAGTGAGTTTATGGAGCACCGACAATTTTGTTAAAAATATTGATCTTCCACCTTAAGTACCGCTGAAAGCAATACAAACATAATTTTACTGTGAGACGGAACAGGAAAAACATATTGTTTTAACTGACATGGCACTTGACACAAAATATTATTTGCTCCAACAGTTTTTCTGTTTCTTTTATAATTTTTATGTTGCAGCGACATTAAAATTATAATAACACAAATTTTATGTTGATGTCACAACCGATTTTTTGTTGAAATTACTGGAAAGTGTATTTGGTTCAACACAAAAAACGTTTTGCTAAACCAACGCATGTATTTTTCTGTGTGTAAGAAGCTCTAATATAACATTCCATTTAAAATAAAAAAAAAAGGTACATATTTATTATAGTTATTTGGTGGAACAACCTGTTTAAGGGACTGTCGATTTACACGCTATTTCGAGGATGTTTGTGTCTTTTTTTAGAAGAAATCGATAGAGCCACGGCTTTTAAGAATCAGTAAAATCGTTTCTTACCATTTCACCCTTATGTAAGTAGAAAACTTGGCTCCTACAGAATGGGGTTAATTACGTTATATAACGGACACGTTCTCCACGCAAAATATGTAGTTTAAATAATTTATAAATGCATACCAACTGAATTTGCCATTGATTACAACCCTTATTTTATTACATATTTTACTTTTATCATAACGTCCTCAAGAAGAATACTTGCGCTGTTCTGATTAGTCACAAACGTTACACAAAATATCTTTTACTATTGTACGCACAATTTAAATTTTAACTTCCTACAAAAGTTCAATTAAAATGCCAATTACCTTACACATCAAAATTCTGATGTCTTGCTTTGACATCACTTCGGGAATTCGGTCTCCTAGGTGACTTCGTACAAGGAGGGCCGGGCAAAAACAAAGAAATTAAATTTTATCCGGCCTCCAGAATTTCCTGACGTCCCGAATTCTAATTAAAACATGGTCTCCTTTGATTAATGCTTTGTAATCTATTTTCATTGGTAACAAACGCGAGAGTTCCGAGCCTACAAAGTAATTCTTTAATACTAATCGTATGTTGCTTTATTAAGTGTTTTTTAGTCATCGTAAACGCTGTCGGTTTTACGTTTCAGGGAACGTTGTACGGAAAGGTAAATACGAATAAAAGAAATAGAAGGTCGTTGCGTGTTATTCTCGTTGGGAAGGCAAAAATTTCTTTGTTCGTCAAATGCTTTGCGAACAAAGAAATTTTCGCGAATAAACTACGTATTTTATGTCGTTTTAGGAGAGGAACACTCTTTGAGGAACCGAAGTCCTAAGTAATCAAAGCAGAAAATAAGGACGTTATTAAAACCTCTCTTAAGGCCGTAAGGCACTTAGTAGAGACAACTAAAATTCGCTAGATGCTGTTAGTAGTAGTACAATTAAAGTATGTGATTTAACCACACCCCCAAATACCTGATTGGTTGTCTATAACCTACAGGCCTGTGTAATGTAAACAAAATAATTACTACGGTACATATAATTAAATATGGTAATGAAACATAAAGTTCTTTCGTGCTGTGTTTCGGAGAGTGCGATTTATTGTACGCCTGTATATCACCGGGTGTGGAACAATATTTGCTTTGGGATGTATGCAATATTAATATATTTTTTTATTATTCTCTATAACTTTAGCAAAGGCATTGAGTTTGTATTGTATAAATAACATGGTATTGATTGATAAATATCATAAAATAAATAATAATAAAAAGAAAAAGTTCAGTTCAGTTATCCTGAAGAAGCTGTCAGTATGAACAGCGAAACGTCGAGCGAAAGTTTTGACACACGGCGAAACCCGCAAGAAGTTGTTAGTTATAAAAAGAAAAACTTTTTGATTTCTTTTCTTTGATTAATTAGTAAATAGAATTTAGGATAATCTACCTTACGGCCTTAATACTGAAAAATCTTCCGCAGCACTTTATTGTATTGCTGTACTTTAAGTAGCAGTAGAGTAACCAGTTGATGACATTGCAAAAAGATTCATCTCAAACAGGTTGATATATTTTAGACCCTCACCATAGGGATCTTGCTTATTGTTAGATAATGTTGGTTAATTTACCGTAAGAAAGATACGAATGGTAGTTGATTTTGAAATATTATAATTATTAGTTCGTGCGTGATGTCATCCTAGAATAATACTACACTTTATTACTATAATTAATAAATATTAAATATTCTTAGACACAATTTTTATTGCGGGAATGTGTCTAAACCGAAGGCTTTATGCGACGGCCGTCTACATATTTTTCTACTTTCGATATTCGATGGCCGTTTGACTCACACGCTTGCTTTAGATTTCCCTACCGCGATAGTGGGAGGCGCCCTTTCCCTACAGTGCCGAACACTGACGTATACTGATGACGCTTCTAGGAATGGATATGCTAAATACCGCGTGATTTAGTTAACCAAAGGGCAGCGGACCAAAAAAAATGTCCGAATCACGTGTAAAAGCAAAATAAGTAAATGACAAAGAAGTTTACATATCTGTACTTTATAAAAAGGATGTGTAAAGTAATTGATAACAGATTGATCTATAGAAATCTATGCCTCTATGTATTTTAATAATTATTACAATAATTTCTTCACAAGCTCACAATATTTTTACTCTATGTAGTTGGTTATTCCATGTTACATTTTTCGTTGGGTACTCTTATTACATGATCTTTTTTTTTTTGGTGGAAGTCATCTGACATGGAACCTCTGAAACACTGGACCTTCTTGGCTTGTTATATTTAATGCCCCCCCATTCTTGCTTTCTGAGGGGGTACTCATTATAAAAGAAACCATTGGGCATCCCTGATGGCTTTTATTGCATTCGGCGAACATTCACTCAACTATTCTTCATTGTCTATTAAAAATATATCATGCCCTCGATAGGGCTTCACCCAGCGAGTTAAAAATTTCTATTCAAAATGGGCTAACTTATCTTTCAAATCTTTTTCGATATAGATCCCTCGTTTTTGCAATTGTTCTAATAAGAATGTAAAGTTTTAAAATATGAAATAAATACAATAGCCAAGTAGGGATCCAAACATGCAATATTACAGAATTCTGCTCTAAAGTTTTCTAAAATGTGCAAAAATGTATTATTTTTTCTTGTTAGAGCTAAATTTAGAATAAATACAGTTTAGAACTATGCCAAAACTATAGTTTGATTGTTGAATCGCCTTCTTTTTCTGCAATTAATATTTTTTCTTCAAATATCAACAAGAAAATTCACTTATTTTGGCTATCAAGATTTATTGGGATAAGAAAAATGTATCTACTGAAGCTGTTTAAAGCTATAATTTAGTTTTGCAATGAATATGTTATACAGCAAATACCAAACTGATTACAGAAAATACATATCTACTGCTCTGTTTCATCATCATTGAGACTCTTTGATCACAAGGTACGTATGTTGGAATCAGTAAAATACTATATAAGACAACCTTTTAAATACAAAATACTTGTTCGAGCTTCCCTGACACTTTTAAAGGCTAAATGAGGTTATGGAAATGTCATATAATAAATTAAATTTCAAATAAATAACGACGCCATCTACCCGTTAACAGCAAATACTAAATTTTAATGCAAACGATTATCTGTGATTAACGATATTTGTTAAAGATAGCTATTTTATCACAGATCAAACTCAATGATATTTTTTTACAACCCTTACATATTAAGATTCCTAAAATAACTAACTAAAAAGGCGGCTGAATATAAATCTAACCCCAAATTATCGTATAGTGAAAATAAATTACACAAAAATATAAGTTTCTGATTAATAATGAAAGGAAACTGGATTAATTCCTCTCTGTTTTAGGTGTGGTAGTTCAATCGAATACTAACTTGAAGTGGACACGACTCTTGGCAACTCTGGTACTGGAATGGAGTTTCTAATGGAACGGGTCCCCGGTCTTGGTCAATGGCATGGAAAGGCACTCTGGTCAGGAACTCTTCGTGGGAAATTTTTATAGGATATTTTCTTGGCAAAATGCAGGTATTCGATAAGGATTACATAAACAGGAGTTGTATCGATACTTTTTTAGGTAATACTGCTTGGAACTTGGAATTTTTTTAAAATTGTGGCATAAAACGTTATAGGAAAATTAAGACAACCGTCGTCTCTGGTAGCAACCAACAGAATGAGGATTCAAACCATATTCAACGGTCAACAGCCTTCGATTGTTATCACACAGGTTGACCAACCTGAATTTTGAAAAATATCGCTAACCGACATTGAAATACCGTTATTTTCTTTAGTTTGAGGGGAATACGCCAAACGTTAAAAACAAAACATCCCGAGGAAAGAAAAATCTCTCCGAGGAAAATATACACAAATATAAAAAAATTACCAGGTCAGCTTGAATTAACATATAAAATACAGTTTACATTACATAAAGGCAATATTTAGCATCTAATGCTAATATTGTTCATTTTAAATAACTATCTTTAACAAATTCATAATTCGCTTGTCAAGTAGGCAACTGAGTACACGCCTCACTTTTGAATTACTTGTTCATTTAGTTTAGAACCTTGTTGTAAATGACTTTCAAATATATTCCATACCTTAGATATCATAGCACTACATATTCATTCTTAAAAAAACATGGATTTAAAGGCAATAATGTAAGCAAGGTAGTCGATGCCATCTTAATGATGCTTGAAGCAAATCTTACAAAAATAGTTGTAAACCATTCTTAAAACTAAGCAATATATATATACATAATTTAGAAACGTCATTTTTACAATCGTGGTTCATTTTAAGTAAATACATTTATTTAACAAAATAAAGTTACTTTATTTTTTATATAAAGGTTTCTATTTTTGCCAGCAATCAGATGATTCTGCCTCACTGTGCAATATTGATTTAAAAGTATGTACACTTTACTGACTTTTTTATTTCTATTTGTTATATAGATAAAACCGAGCGTTCAATTAAGAAAATGTGATTGAGTCGATGATTGAATTAATTACAAATTAAAAATTCTTTCCAATTTTAACAGTGCATTATTTAATTATTACATGTTTCGGTCATAGCTAGACCATCTTCATATCATAAATATCGTTAATCTACAAGTAGTAAATAAATAATACATAGTTAAAATTGGAAAGAACTTTTAATTTGTAATTAAAAAACGCGTCTTAAAATTTTCTGATGAAACCAGTATTAAACGTATTACTTATTGTTAGAAAAGAAAGCCGAGTTTGTAATTCCGTATATAAAGGATTCTGGAAAACATTGAATCGAAATACAAGAACAACATACCGTAATTTTAGTGAATGAAATTGATTTGAAAATCAAAATAGGTTGTTATTAACTTTCAATCTATCCCTAAGCGGAGCATCTATTCCTGGAGCCAATTTTGTAGACCGTGATGAAGCCTAAATGTTATCGGAAATTACTTCAATTGTTTGCAGAATCTTTGTGCATTGCAATTATTCTCGCGAAGAAAAAATATTCATCAAAAGGAATCCGCGGAAAGAAGACGATACAATTGCATATCCACTAGTTGTTCCTTCCTTTCTGTATTATTTAAAAGTCCTACCAGTTAATGGATTACCTACACCGATACGATTTTCATTTCCCTCGGTTACATGTAAAGTAGGTCGACTTAATATCCCTGAGGGGATTACACTTTCCAAGTTTCAGCATCCTGACATAAAAGTAGATCCATAGGCTACGAAAAACATTAACAAGGAAAGTGAGCCTCGTCTGGGCTACCACGACGATTAAAATTGCAATAGCTGCTCAAGGGCTTGCGCCGTCTAACCGCTCGGGAGAGAAGACGATTTGAATTATTTCTAAATTGAGAAAGTTACAACGCAGTTGTAGCTATCTAGAGCAGTACGTTTTTAGATACCTTCATAATCGGAGGCGTAGATGTTGGAGGTTAGAGAAAATATCTGCATATATAAATAATAATAATAATATATTTATTTTTCTGTGAACCCTAGGATATATAACAAAGAAAGTAGGTACAAAAGGAACAAATAATAATATCGAGGACACAAGAAATTCCATTCTCCACCCAACCTTGATGTAATAATGATGCTATTAAACAAATGTTCATGCTTAAAACTAACTTAATATTAATTCTGTGATGAATGAAATATGAAATGAAAACAGAGCAATACATCTAGCCTACATACATTTACAAAAAACTGCTGCCATTTTGTTGTTTATCAAACATGTATTGGCGCATATAGGTTCTGAACGTAGCTAGCGACAACCCCTTAGCATCCACAGGTACACTATTATACACTTTATAAATAGTGTAGGAGAAAGAACGTTCAAATAGTGAAGTCTTATGCAGCGGTGGTGTGATTAAACCGCGGAATCTAATATTTATATGGTGTACATCCGTTCGGAAAGATATCTTATTGTACAAGTAGGAGGGCAGCCCCGAAGTAATCACAGTATGGCACATGCACGATGCCGTTAAGAAAACCCGATGACGCATATTCAACCATTTGCAATCAGAAACTGTGTGGGAGATGTGATCAAATTTCCTGATGTTATACACAAATCGTAGGCACGAGTTCTGCATTCTTTGAATTCTTTTCTGATCGCAAGCATCGAGACATGGCTCGTACACACATGAGCAATACATAAAAGAAGATAGCACGAGCGCATTGCAAAGGTTTAACTTTGCTCTTATGGGCAAATACGATCTATGTTGGTATAGCATCCTTAAATTGCAATAAGCCCTTCTAATATACACTGATATTTGTTGTCTATATCGGAACGTGTTGTCTATAATTAGGTCGAGGCTTTTCGCTTCGCTCACCACTGGCAGAATATTACCATTAATATGCAGCCGACAACTACTCATTAACTTCTCACGCGCTTGTCTACTACCGAAAAACATAACAGCAGATTTCCCATGGTTAATATGTAGTGAATGCTCTGAACAGACCCGGAAAACAGTATCCAAATCATGCTGAACTGTCTCCAGAGCCACAGGTTGACAATTTTTAGGGAAAGAATAATATATTTGAGTGTCATCGGCATACATATGAACTGTACACTGCGTTAGTGGCTCAGAGTAGAGTAGAACAGGCACAAGTATAGATAGAAAAAAGTAGAGCACCCAAAACTGATCCCTGAGTAACGCCAGAAACCAGTGGCGCAGGTTCCGAGAGCCTGTTGTCAATCTTTACTGACTGTGACCTCTGTAACAAGAAACTACTTAATAGATCAATTGCACTTTGAGACAGGCCAATATAATGAAAAATCGCCGAGAGCAGTTTATGATTAACGGTGTCAAACGCTTTAGTAAAATCTAACAGTATTAAGATAGTTGCATATCCCCCGTCATACGCGGTCAAGATGTCATCAGTGATCTTTAACAGGGCCGTCTCGCAGCTGTATCCGGAGCGGAAGCCCGATTGGTAGGCAGGTAAGATGTTATAAGTATTTACATGTTCTATCAGTTGATTGTTTATAAATTTTTCCATAATTTTAGATAAGATAGAAAGTAGACTTATAGGTCTCAGATCGGATACAGACCGCAGATCAGGCTTTTTTGGCAGAGGTATTACAACAGCAGATTTCCAGGCCTGGGGGAACGTATTCTCGACTATGCAAGTGTTTATTAAATGTACTATATATTTAAGTATAAAAGGGCTGGACCGTCTAATCATATCAAAAGTTGGACCATCTCCACCGCAAGATGTAGAAGAGACACTTGAAACAATTTTAGCAACCTGCTCCTCATTTATTAGTTGAAAACTGAAATTATTATGTATGTTATTTTTTGTATGAGTATTATAAAATTGGAGTAAGCGTGCATCAGGAGATGATTTCGGAATAGAAGTAACAAAATGATTATTAATTTTATTAACATCTCGCAACTCCAATGGAAGAATTGTAGACTTTTTATTACAGATATTTAATAATTGAAATTTTTTCCATGTATACTGTGAAGTCTTGGTTCTATATAAGTTGCTGTAATACGCTTTTTTCTCACGTGTAATTGCTGCTTTAGTGTAGTTTCTGAGCTGTTTATAGTAGTTCCAGTCCCCAGGCTTTTTAATTCTGATATACTTTGCTTTGACTTTATTCCTTAAAGATGTCATTAGTTTTACCACATCTGTGATCCACGGAGACTTAGGCTTGCGAATAATAGAAGTTTTGCATGGTGCAAATAAATTAAATAATTCAATTACTCTAGTAGTAAGTAAAAATATGTACTTTAAGATTAATATCGGATACATAAAAAATGTCGTCTAAGTGTAAATCGTGAAGATATTGTTGAAATAAATTATTATCAAAACAATTAAAATCTATGTAAGTCACAGACCTGGTCCGCTCAGTACTAACCTTAGCTAGTATATCGCAGTAAATTAATTCGTGATCGGAAATATCAACAGTACCGACACCTGATTCTCGAACAAGGTAAGTATCCGACACAATAATTAGATCAATAAGGGACTGTGTTCTTTCAGTGATACGAGTTGGCTCTGTAATTATTTGGTGAAAACCCATCGTATCGATAGCCTCCAATAAAGCGATTGAGGCAGGACTAACTGGCTGTAGTAAATCAATATTCATATTACATAATAGTATGCAAATCTTCTAAGATTGCAGAGTATTTCAGTTTTATAAATAGGACATGTATAATAGATTTTAACTCAATCTCTCATGCATAAGATTGGAATTGCCATAACTTACAATGTTTTATTTCATTTACTCTTCAACACGAAAACGAATAAAAACGGTTTTGTTTTTCTCTTCTCCTGTTACTATCACTTTCAGTGTATCGTAATAGAAACTACTCTTCTTATTACCTGATAATAGGAGGAATAGATGGCACTACATTCGACCTAACAAATTCACCTAATACCATTCGACGCTGGCTCACAGAATCAGCGGACCGACATGAATAAACCGGAATCGTGCGGTGTAGTATAACTTAACACACATCATTAACTCCTGTCCTTAATTCCATGATTCTTCGTCGGCTTGTCGTGGATAATGTTACGTCTTTCGTTCTATCAACTGCCGTACATACATATATCACCCGGGTAGGATAAAGGATCTTGTTTTCCATCGGCTCCGAGCTTGTTAGGCTTAAAACGGGATCTAAATTACAAAATTCGAGCGATGCGTCTATTCAATATTATTTTAGTGTTGTATTGAGATGCCATCAATGCTTCACGCTCCGTGTCAGCTCCTACGGCATTGTTGTAGAGAGAGGCAGGTGTTTATAATAACAGTTTGACGTGAATTATATATTTTTGAATTTTAGGTAATAAATTTCCTGTAAGTTAAGTGTTGAAAAGATAACATTTTACTAGATGTGATCTAATTACTGATTCTGTGTGGCACATTTTGATATAGGCAATTATCAGAGAGATTATCAGATCATCAAGCCATCGACCCAGGTAGCAGAGTGACCTAAAATGAGGTTTAATAAACGTCCATGTTACGCGATATTGACGTCAATTAAACGTTATTTCACATCACTCTGCTACCGGTGAACCTGAAACTATTTTAGTTTATGGATTGTTGAGATTTTACAAAAGTAATGATTTTGATTATTACTTTTACTAAAAAAAAATTGATTCTTCTGCAAGATTTCAATAAGTTGTAACGTACCGTAAGAAGATTTGTAGAAGAAGAAGAAGAAGAAAGAAGAAGAAAAGAAGAAGAAAATCTATTTAAGTAGTCAATTTGAGTTGAGAATTTATTCGTTATAAATTTTAATTTCCGTTAATTGATTGTCCTATATTGTTCGGTAGCATTATAACCCCTTTGAATTAATTCTAATTAAAACTTAAGTCACTGTTTTACCGAAGCGTACATTAATTTTGGGCGAGCTTATTTCACTGCGTCCCTGCTTGGGCGCTAATTGTAACGATGTTTTCTTTCGTTTGCGTGTTTTCTTTGTTTGTTTAGAAAATATTTTGCGTGGTTACTTACGTACGATTTCTTGCTTAAAAAATGTGCTTATTACCTTTCGCTTATAAACTTATTGAATAACTCTTGTGATAGCATTCTTATGCTTCCTAATTCTTCCGTGGCGGCGCTAGCGTTGATCGCTATCACCTGTCTGTAAATTTGCGCGAAGATGTTTGTTATGTCGCGTAATAATTCACGTCGTACAATAATGATTAAAATTAACCATAGTGAGGTAATTTCAGTGCGTAAGTGATTATCCTAGGTTGTTGCTTCGATGTACGCAGCAGTTCTTAAATAAAATCAATACAAGTACAATCAAAACACGTAAATATAAGTAAGCAAAATTACATTTAATATTAAGTAAATAACAATAATATTACAGTAATAATTTACAATAAAATTATCGTTTTATCTAACAGAGTTTTGGGACATTAAATCGATCACAATAAAAAAATAATCTTACGTCGAAATACCTGACTGTGGGCGCGGATTTACGCCGGCTCTCGTGAACTATGTCGTATCATGCTCTAGGAAGGACTACGAGCTATGTTCGGCGAAAGAAAAAAGGAAATACGGAAATTACGGGCAGCTTTACTAGTCGGTAATCGATTGAGGGGCGGAGGGTTGCGTCGTGCCGCACCCGAGAGGCGAACTACAACCGAATACCAGACGGAAGATCGCGTCGTGTCACGCCCGGAGTAACTATGGTCTACGATCAGAAAAAGGCGAAAACTTATAGTTGTTTACATCCGAGGGCACTACAACTATAGTCTTACAGGGGTGTACGTCCGGGGAAATACGTCTACATCAACCAAAGGCGTAAAACTATATTTTGTTACATCCGAAGGACGATTACGGACTATAGTCCTACAAGAACGGACCAAATTATAATAGTGTCCCACCCGAAGGACTACTACGGAACTTAGCTATAAGAACGCAGGAAAACTATAATCGGGTCATACCCGAAGGACGATTACGAACTATAGTCTTACAAGAACGGAGAAACTATGTTTGTCCAGCCCTAGGTGAATACACTAAGAATTAAAATAAGACGCGTGGCGATAAGAAAAACAAATCAATTATTAAATGCCGCCGTAATAGGAACAAATTTACCAAATGAGCTAAAATTTATGCCAAACTAAATTACTAAATCAAACTAAATACTGAAATAAATTTTTCCTTGTAACGACGTACAATTAAAAGAAATATTTTGGCACTCCAGGTCCTACTTGAACAATTCACTGATGTTTGCTGAGTTATACTTTCTTTGTTTTTATGCTCAAATATTAACGTCAGCTTTTAAGCAAACATTTTAACTTTTAATGTAGAATAAGACACTTCTGAATTCTACAAAAAAAAATAACAATTTCACCGAATCTGACGGTTTTGTCATTTGCCTCGCTGGACGCTTATCTTCAATAACACAAATCAGCTTACAACTTTTGTGCGCCAATGAACATTCATCTTTGTTGAAATAGTTATCAATTGCATTTAAAATCGTTTCGTTTCCAGATAAATTTCGCGCCAGCTTTTTTCTTTATCATTATGTGGACGACATTATATGTGCGTAGCCCAGAATCAAATTGACGACTCTTTACGTTAACAGTTTATGAAAAGTTAATTTATCATGAAAAGTAAGATAATACTAAAGTCATAGAAACCAATAACTAATTCAGTTAGAGTATCAAACCACACTCTAAAATAACTTCATTGTCGTTTAGTCATCCTACGGCGCGCAAAAAATAAATACAAACGTCTAAAGAAAACGTGGCACCCTTGTACATCGCCACCTTCGCATAGATAACTTAAATTTACTCTACAATATTTTTGTAAAAAAAATAATTACCCCAGCAAACTTTTAAAGAAGTTGCTTTTTTCAGTTGCCACTGTGATAATCCTTTTAAGACGTAAATTCTCATGAGGCAATGCTGAATGACAAGAGGTAGGCTACTTGTTTTCTAGTGTCCTCTCATTCCGAAGGTATAGATAATGAAAATATGAAACTAATGAAATATATTTCGTACCTTTTCTATTAAAACTTATCTTTATAATTTTATTTCCGTTTAAGCAGTAAACGTGGCGAAACTAAAGTTTGGTACAGTTCATTGTTCGCCCTACACCATTAGGAAATGTACCATTTGAAAATTAAAATTATATTCCCACCAGAGTAAACTTTCGAAATGTTTCTTTTATGGCGACCATTAAATTTCTCTCTACAACCAGATTGTCATCTAGTTCCGCATAATTTAATATTATAGGCGTATTAAAACAAGAGACTACAGGTCTGTTCAACAAATAAAATTTTATTTTACGATCCAATATTGGCAAGTGGCGCCGGCAGCGGGTTATTGGTTAGTGATATGTAACGAGCCGATATCTCTATTAAACTAAATACTTTCGCTTCGATATTTGGTTTTCCGTTATTATCGTTATATGTTAAAATCATTAAACAAACATTACAATATGCTTTAATTGTAGATGACATTAAATTTGAATAATTTTTTTTAGGTTGGGGTTGTAGATCGACATCCAACAAATGTTCTTTTTATTAATTTAGTGTAACGACAACTTTTATATTTTAACAAACAATTTTTTAAGGAACGATGCAAGTTATATTGTTATTTTTTTGACACGATTGAAATTCATACGTTTTTTTATGCATTTATCGAATCGAAAAAGTTTGCTTCTTGACTTAAATGAAAATAGTTCTGTAGAATTGACCCTAGCAAGACTTTTACAATAAATGTTACTAACAATTTTGTTTTATTAATATTGTTTAAATAATTTTTACATTACATTTGTTTCTTACATACTTATTTTTTTAATAACTTGAGTGCTTGATTACAGGTAAAGCCAAAGGCAAGTAACTAGATTATTTAATTTTTCGTCATGCATTTCAATCAAGAACAGATCCAGCTAAATAGGACAGAAAATTGTCATAGTTCATCACAAGATCGTCGTTTATGGGCTTTTAAAAATTCAAAATATGTCACTCAAAAATTAAATCCAAAGGTGAATGTTTGGTGTGAAAATTTGCATGATCAAATCGTTGGTTCATACTTTATTATACAGGCTGATTCTCAATATACGTGACAAACTTTAAGCGCTGATTCCTGGGGTTATTTTGATCATAAAAGTTCATAAGAGCATATGTCGAAAATCGCTTAGTCTAAAGTTGTACAATGTTTAATAGTAAGTAACATAATAAATGTTTTTATTATAAATTAACAAAGTAATTAGTAAAACAAAAATTAACTTATACTAACTGTTAAAAATGGACCGCCCAACGCTATACAGCTTTTATCCCCGTCGATTTGACTGGCGAGTCGTTTTCTAAAATACCGGGGTATTTCGAATTGTTTGAAAGTTGCGATAATACGATTTCTCAGTTCATCGACATTTTCAAGGGAGTCGATTAAACTAATGATTTGAGTGACCCAGAGAAAAAAGTCAAAGAATTTAAGTCTGAGACCGAGGAGCCACGGTTGTGGATCTCCCCGTCCATCCGATCTGGATATTTATGTCCAAAAACTCGCAAGCAACTAAACTAAAATGCGCTGGAGCACCGTCATGCATAAATACATTTGTAATATTAATTGCAACGGAACTTCTTCAGCAGTGTGTAGCTCCTCTTCAAGAAAATTGCGGTTATCCCTCGCATTTAACCGCATCGGAAAAATGTGTGACCATCAAGTGTCTCCAACAATTTCGGGCCCACACATTGACAGAGAATGATGTGATGACGGGCATTCACTAGTTCTTTGCGATTTTTCGCCCATATGTATTATGATGAAATTAATAATCACGTTCCTAGAGAAATAGCCTCGTCGGTGAAGAATATTTGAGCCAAATAGTCAGGATTTTGTGTTGCCATCATTGTGACAAAAGCACTCTTGTCGGAAATCTGCCGCAAACGTGCCTGATCCGTTGAATGTGATATGATACAAAGTTGTTTTTCAATATTCTCCAACCTGAGGCTGATTAATTTTTAAAGCAAACGCATTTTTTCTGTTGCTTGTAGTAGGAGTTCACTCAATTTCATTTTATACCTATTTCTTCATCTTGTTGAGTTCTCACTGTAGATAGGTGCCGTTATCAGTCGTCCGTTTCTTAAAATTTCCCGTTCACTAGGACGTTCGTGAAGACGGCAAATATTGAATGAGTGCTATGATACGGTTCAGTTGCATTCTCATAAAGGCGTCTAGCAGCACGCGAATTTCCAATTGGCAAGACCGTAAACGAAATGCATATCACACACTCAGCATTCGTGTTAATTCATTTTAGAAAAGAGAAACTGGCAATAATCTGAACTGAATACTCTGGACAACTATGTCAATATTGAAACGACAAAATAAACAATTTCCTCTCTATCACAACTAGTTTTGAAGAATCAACTGTGATATTATATCGTGTTAGTCCTTCTGTTCATAATTTATTATTAAACATTCAATAACTTTTAACCACCAAACCGTTTTGACATATACTCATATGAACTTTATGATCAAATAAGTCAGGAATCACTCTAAGTTTGTCGCATATATGAGAATCACCCTGTAAAATTAAAACAAACGTCTACTGATCGTCAGTCGAGATAGGTATCTTACTTCTCTAGACTTTGCATTACTCTTTTCTCGTCTTTGACCTTCTCTAATGGCGATGTAAATTGGTACTATTACATGAATTGTAATCCCGTCATTTGGGCCTACGAATATTACTGCGAAAATCATAATAGTGTATTAAAGTAATACTTTTGTCAACAGAAGCATAGAACTAGAAAAAGGGCTGTTTTTCTAAAGTTACTCACTATCTAAAGGGTGTGAAAGTTGTATTTACAGGTAATGTCGTCCTATTTGATCAAATACTAATCTGGAATCCACATTTGTAGAAGATGACTGGCAAAAAGCATACCTATTTATCTTTGAAGAATGCCCAGTTAAATATTTACTTAATAACAAATATAAAACCTTTTATTCTTTTATCTGTCTATTCTTTTCAGATACCTATCCTCTTTGTTCAATAGTATTCAGAGATAAAAATCTTCCTTCGCTAGATGACAAAAAGCTTATACGTATGCCTCGAATTCACCAATGCAGGTCATGTTTATTAGTAATCTCCCGTCTTGACCAATGAGTAGTTTTTACCAGTAGTAACTAGGTAGCCGAGGTGGCTGCATGTGGTGTGTCTTCTAAATTAATAACTTGTATGTTAGACTTTTACTTCATTAAATATTTGTAGTTAATAAATTATTTAATGTATGCCGCTTTGTATAATAAAGAAGTTTAATATCGATAACATGTCAATTTTATTCCAAAATATATATTTATAAACATTAAATGTAAGGCTATCATTTGAGTACACTTATTTGCAATATTTAAATCAATTGCCTTTTTCTTGTAGGGTATTTTAAAATAAAGGTTTTGCGCAAATAACCTATCATGCAATTGTTAGAGCATTGATGCAGGATGCGACGAAGAAAATGTACCACACGACCAGAATCTGACGCAAAATAAAGTGAAATATTGAAATAAGAATACTAAATAGAACAATATAATTTTCAAAAACATGATTATTGGGTTTATCGTTATTATTGCATTCGTACAATTAGGAAACGAATATCCGTATAATTTAAGAATAAAGTCGGGCTAAGGGAAAAGGAGCAGAAGCAGCAACGCTGGACATATTCTGTGCGATTGTGGAGGAAACGTTGACCAGAAGAAGATCCAAGATGTAGTTCCCATTCGGAAGCCAAGCAGAATATAATAAGGATGTTGTATATCTGCTAAGACAAGTAAATATAAATAATGAAGATCAATGAGTGTGATAGTTTTATTTTTAGCTGTGTTTATTTTTGCCTAATTTTAGTAACCGTATACCTAAATGTTCTGTACAGTATTTGTTTCTTTTCAATATAAACTGTAAACGACAGGGCAAAAATAAATATCACAAAAATACAGCGAATTTACGTTTAGCAATGCCGTTTGGATTGACAGCCGAAATAGAAGCCTAACGATTTCCCTGAAGCACGTGAGTGAAGAAAAACAACGTGAGAACGAACAAATGACTTGGCATCTATCTTGTTTTTATCGGATATCTCCCGCTTCCTTGAAGCCGCCGTGGACTGAACATATACTCTTTTCTACTCTCCTAGCCGAACCGCATCGCGAAGGAGCGTTTTTTGCTCTTTTAATCAAAACGTCAATTTCAGGCGAGCGGGACATCTGGTAATCGTCTGGCCGAACTGGGAATGGCACCACTGTGCAGCGTCAATTTGCGATTTTTTTGCCCGTACCACCTCTACGCCCTCCAGTTTTGCGTCTTCTACGTTACACGGTTTTGTTTTTTTTTCCACGTACTTGTATGTGTCGGCGACAACTTCGGTAAAGCCACGGCTATCGTCGACAACTCGAAAAAATTTAATTAAAACGTTTCCAAATGGGGGTTTTCAATTATCAGGACACTCACAGCTGGCTGGAGGTATTCTAGATGTTAATCGTCATTTTAATTGATGTTTTCTGAAAGAAATTGAACGCATCGTAGACGCATTACGTACATAAAGAGCTGGAGAAAAAAGTATCTTAATTTGAATGTGGAGAAAACTCAATAATTAAAGTTTCAAGCATTATGTCTACGATTTGCAAAACACTAAAAATGGTATCGTTTTAAAAAGTAAGGTGTATACATTTTGTCCGATTTGTCCCGGTGAAAAAGATTGAAAGAAAGCTCTCTTTGATAATTTTAAGTGGCCTGAAGCTTTAAAAAATTGGCCGACTGTGAAGTTTTAACAATTTGCGATATATTATGCCTTACGGCTTAAAACGGATTTTTTTTAGGTGGCTGTGCAATTTTAGGACAACGGTTAAAGATGTATTGGGAAAAGCAGCCAAGGGTGAATGGAAAAACGATTCCTTTTTTACATGAATTCTAAGCTTTCGCTGTATACTTTCAGCTTCATCAGAGAAACAAGATTCTATAAGAGAAAAGTAATTCAAACCCACAACAGGAATCTAGAACCACGTGCGATGGTTAACAAGACAAAACTGTCAAACGACAAACTATTCAGTATATTTTGGATTATTAAATTTCGAAAATATAAATTAATTAATTTGACTTGACGAAAAAGTGAAACAATTTTTCAAAAGAAGTTTTTTTTAACAACCACCACGTGTCTATTGACCCCTAGTCATGTATTTTCTACGAACCACATTGGTCTATGCCAATATGCTAGATAAAAATATCGCCATGAGAACCACTAGAGGGTGTCCTCAAGGGGGAGTACTGTCACCACTGCTGCGGAGCTTGGTTGTGGATGATCTCGTCAAATCATTAAACGACAAAGGAATATAGACGCAAGGGTACGCTGATTACATTGTCATCGTAGCTAGGGGGAAGTTCCCAGGCGTGGTGGCGAGCATCATGCGTAATGCACTGCGAATGGTGGAGGAATAGTGCCTTTCACAAGGACTCTCAGTTAATCCACAAAAAAACAAAGTTGGTTGCCTTTACCAACATGAAAAAACTCAATGACCAGGCGGCATTAGACTGTTTGGGGCAGGAGCTTACAATTAACCAGGAAGTTAAGATCTGGGTGTTACCCTTGATGCGAAAACTGAGCTGGAAAAATCACGTAGTTAACAACAACGACCAGGCCACGCAACTATTCTGGGCGCTGCAGGAGAGTTGCTGCAAAACCTGGGGATTAAAGCCTAAGGTTATCCATTGGCTATATACTGCCGTGATAAGACCAGCGATAACATACGGGGCAGTAGTCAGGTGGGAGGAGGACAGAAGTGTTCCTCCGCAGCGAGCTGCTACTCTGTCCAGAGACAGGCTTGCTGGGTATCACTGTTGCAACTAACAGTACAGGGACCGCCTTTTTGGAGACCATTGTGGGTCCCCCCCGTTGGAACCTCTATGTGAGAGCGGAGGCAATGAATGCCGATTCTTAGACTGAAAGCCAGCAACCTGTGGCATCCCAACTTTAGGTGTGGAGAACACACTTATAAATTACGGGGCACGTTGCTGGATGGGCCATTGCTACAAATGTCCACGACAGCATGGCACCCGAAAATTATCTTCACTGAAAAGGTGAAAATCTCCATACCGAACAGAAACCAGGCGCGTAGTGAGATCACTGCTAACGAAAACTGGTAGAAACTTGGATAAAGAAAGTGCAAAGAAACGGAGGTCGACTGAAGGTCAACTCCATAGCAAAACGCTGATAGGGGATGGGGATGGTAGTTTCTCTGATAACCTACTCAAGCGCAGTAAGAAAGAAGTTAAAACCATTACTGGGTTGTAACTTGGACACTCCTCTGAAAAAGCATCTATACAACACAGGCCGTGTAAGCGAACCGTGGTGTTAGAAGATGCAACTACAGGAGGAAAAGAGTTTACATGTAATCTGCACATGTGAGGAACTGAAGGTACTCAGGCAAAAATATTTCGGGAGAGATCTATTGGAGCCCTCGAAGGTCCTCAAGTTTCCACTGGGCAAGATACTGGGCTTTATAGAGAACACCAAGTTGCTCGAGTAGAAATAAGAGAATCAATAGGGATGGTACAATGAGCACCAAGCTGAAGTGCCCGGACATCAAGTGCTCACCCTAACTTGAATGAATGAATGAGCCACATTGAGTCGACACCCGTAAATTACAATGGATACCACGTAAAAGTTAAAATCATATAGTTACCGTACGATGAACGTATATACCGAATTACCACGGCTACCATGCAAAACAGGCTTTTGCGGCTAATTTATGGAGCACCAGTGTGGTGGCATAAAGTGCAACAATTTAGAACCATAGCGAGACATATATCCTGAGAAAAAAGATATTACAATCACGGCAGAAATGTCTTCCTCCCAATCATTGGTATTAAAAACTATTCTGGACCTACCATCCTTGCCAATTGTTGTGAAGAGGAACCAGATTAACTATTTGATATTGATTTGATTGATATTTATGCTTGTGTAGCTAACTAGCTGCTGGAATTGATCACTTCCGAATACTATTGGATACGATGTATACTCAACGAATAATGGATGCATTCTTCTTTCCCAACAGGAGGAATAGAGAAGCAACGAAAATAAGTTAATAGTAAATTCTAGAAGAAGCAAACATTACATGGATGTTCATAATTACATTACTATCACGTTTATTTACACCGAGAAAAGTCGTAGAACTTATCAGTTTCCAATCGCAGCAAGTCTATTATTAAAGGCACTGCGGTATTGATCTTCGGCTAAGCACTGATTCCAGTATAAATTTATACGGAATACAATCGCAGTCCAAATGTAATTTGAGGAAATCGCGTAACGAGAAAGGAAAAGTGTCGAGGTTACGACCTATGAATTCGTATCCGGTGAATCTAATTATGAGATAATGAATTGCGTCATTATGAGAAAACTAGGGGCTTTAGATTGTAATTTATTAGTGAAATTACAACCTCTGCTTTGATATATCTGTTCCATTAATAATGGGTTATTCAAATTTCGAGATGCTTTATGTAATTATGTCGGAAAGCACTTCCAATTCCGGGACGCTTTAGACTATTAGACGATTCGATATGTCTTAATGATTCTTGTTATGTAATTTTGAAGAAAGTTATAGGTAGAACTTTTATCATAGACAGCGCGATTTGTACTTTGCATAACATCCTAATCTTAGTGTGAGGCCATTTATTAAACTGGGTCAACTTCACGTGGTCATCTCTCCATCCCTCATTCCACTCTTTTCGATTCTGCGCCAACCTTGGAACTTCGTACCATGTATAACTATCGTCAAATGTTATAGCTATCGTAGAATTTGTACAAGTAATCAAAGTAAAATGGATGAAAAACTAAAACTTTTCAAAGAATGTCAATAATTTTTTAACTGCTGTGTCACGAATGAATGGAAGAATATGATATTTTTTATTTTATCATTTTTTGTCCTTGAATTATAAAGAAAGATCCTTTTCCATACTGTTTAATTTATGTATGTTTCTTTATCATTGTGGGTGTTATCTATTCGGTTCTGCTCTAAATTACCTTCACTGTTTATTACATTCCCCAAGCACTTAATAAATAAATAAAAAAAATAAGAATATGAGAGAGAGGATACTCGGTCCTCCGTTATCATTGAGATTATGTAGTACATCATATTTCTAATAAAGAACGAAAAATAGATTATAAAAAAAAATGAGTGGGGAAAAATGCCGGTTTCCTAGCCCTTTATTATTATTTTCCAGAAAATGATGTGCGTCATCCTTGAAAGTCAGACTATGTAATATACTTCAAATTACTTTCTTTTTTTTTTGTTGTTGGTGGGTGCCGTCTGACATAAAGTCTCCGGAAGTACTGTGACCTTTTGGCTTTTGCACTTAATTCTCAAATTTTCGTGCCCTTTAGCTTAAAATCTAGCTCTGCTATAAATATAAGTAAATCCTTATTTTACGGCCTATTTTGTTTGCGACCATAGTTGGTTAACGCCATTATTTCGAAATATTTCTGGGTGCTTCCGTGGTTCCACTATGAACCAATTTATTTACATTCGATACTCTAGACTCCTTACTCTGCTTTATTGGTTCCTACTGCTCTGTATTCAGGGCTAGTGCCCCTGGCCTCCTTAAAAGGCTTTTGAATTGCACAGTAGCTAAGCTCGTGCCCTGCAAAGATTTGTTATGGATACCTATAGTATATATAAGTTCTTGCGTCTTGGTTGTGGAAGGTTATTTATAATACACTTCCACTGAAGATTGTCTTCGTGAAATGAAAGAAGTTGATGCTTCCACTCGAAGCAATCGTATATCGCTATCATGCGTCGTTCTTGAGTCAGATCCATCTTGCTCTTCATTAATTGTTTCTTAATCCATTATCATAGATAACTATCATCTATAATCCTGAGGCTGCCTCGCTCAAACTTTCATTGCATTGCTTTGAGGTTTGTGATGGTGTTTTAGAGTCTTCGTTAGTTCTTTTTCAACCCTCGATAGTCTTTTTATTACCCTTAGTGATTTGGTTTACGCCCACATCTTGGATTTATTATATTCCTTTTCTTTTTCTTTTCTCTGACACTTCAGCCTTCCGCTTAATTGGTATATCTGTAACTCTAGGTAAAGACCATCTA
Source organism: Protaetia brevitarsis (assembly GCA_004143645.1). Taxonomy (NCBI): domain Eukaryota; kingdom Metazoa; phylum Arthropoda; class Insecta; order Coleoptera; family Scarabaeidae; genus Protaetia; species Protaetia brevitarsis. The sequence goes on along the minus strand of RXPK01002786.1, from coordinate 42,942 downwards.
ACAAGTTGATTTTTATCCAGGCCAGAGAAAATCTGGTGCTTTAGCGTAGTTGATACTCCTCACCTTATTCGCCTCTCAACAATTTTTTTTCTTAGGAAAAGTTAATATCAGTTAAAGTTTCCTGGATATTTTTTTTTTGTGGAAGTTGTCTGATATGACATAGCCTACAGAAAACATTGCAGTCTCTTGCCTTTTTGCAGTTAGTCTCCTATTTCTTCTACCCATTGAATTATGCCAGCCCTTCCAGAATCTTAGTGCCTTGCACTTATCTGTACAGGTCTCTGGTTGGTTGATCGAAGTAATACTCTGGATTCATTTTTGGCTTGTCAAAAGTTGCCTGCCTCTTGCGCCCAGAGCTTCGCCTTCATACAGAATGTGATAAGCGTTATTTGTCCTCTCATTACATAGTCTACAGTTGGTATCTCCAGTGTTGATCCCAATTTTATTATTCCAGTCTTCTTTTTGTTTCTCTTTAACCCAATTCCCTACTTGCTTTCGTGCCGTGTTTTTAGACACCCCTAGAACATGTTCTGGGCCTATATATGAAACAGAGGATGCCTTTCTTACTAACTCATCGGCTTTTTCGTTTCCTTCGATTGCTGAATCTCCGGGCAGCCACAGCGAAGTGACTTTATTGCGACTTGTAAGGCTATTTAGTTCTCGAATACGTTCCCAAACCAGTCTTCATTATATCTTGGGGTTCGCTATTGCCCTCAGTATCGCCTTGCTGTTCCTGAATATTTACAGAAAATGCATGCACAATTTTGGCAATTGTTCAGTCTTGGCTTTATCGAGATTTCCCGATGTTTCATTTGAATTAAAAATGCAAGCGTATTTAATCTTTTCAATTATTTTAATTAACAGAGTTGACTGTGTAAATTCAAATATTTAACGCATTTGTGTCAATCGTTCGATATTGACAAGGTAAAACCTTAGAGCGAAACGAACAAACGATAGTTTGTTCATGTGCAGACTATATGTTTAAGTTAATTAATATTTTGCCGACACAATAAGGCTTTTGTTTTCTACGTAGCTGAAATATTGAATCAGGCATTTGTTAGACTTTTAAATTCGGATGGAAAACATTGTAGTCTGCTAAACAGAATGAAATTAATCTCTTTGTACGTTATTGTCGTCAAATTATATGGCAGCAATAACCAGTTATTTATATTCATATTCCATGAACGCCGTTGTTTTAGCTCATGTATTAATTTCAATATGCATTGTCATTATAATCACATGTAAGGCTGCACACACACGGTACGCTCCAGCGCAGGTAAAAATTATACAGAGCGCACGCGTTCACTGAACGGGGTATAACTCAAATACGCAGTATTTGTATGTAATGTAAGCACATCCCACAATTGTGAAACATACAATAACTTACCAACAGGGTATATCTTGTGTATTGACATATACTTACTTTTGTTTACTGCCTGTATTTTGAATGAGACATTCCTGATAGTAGACAATTAATCGAGAAGTCACAAAATGCTTTTTATTATAACTTAATCAACAGGGTTTGCACTGCCTAGAGATTGTATTCAATGTCATTTTGTTGTCCTCATTCATAAATTGAAACAGTGTACTCTATATTTGCACTGTTATTTAGTAATTATTTAATTACTACAGCTATATAAAAAAATCATTATTTAAGCCACAGTATATACCCTATCCAGTAGTTTCACATCGCCGGTAACATGGGTTTCAAACATGGCGTCCAAGGAAATTCGCGGTGTCGCATAGGTGGGTGAAATTGTAACTAAAACTGTTTAAATTTGTTTACAAACAAAAATCAAACCTGCGAAGACGTTCCATTCTGTTGTTAGCAACGTTATTGGTGACATTGATATTGTGCTGTTAACAGAATATTCCGTAATTGAAAGCGTACTTTCACAATATATTTTCTTATTTCCAGGTTTACTTATCAGTATTCTTTGGTGTAGTTATTTATTTTAATCTTTACTTATTTTTTTGCAAAGATATAAACCTTATTTCTAACAGTAACCTTTAGAGTAGTTGTTGTAGTTAATTATTTTTAATATACAACTTTATTAATAGTATTTTAGTAGCGTATATAGTTGTTTTCTTTATTTAAAATTTCAATTTAGCTTTATAGTTATTTAATAGGTTATTAGTAAATCCACAATGCCTAGCGTAAAGTGCTGTGTGCCAAATTGTGATAGGAGGTATCACAAAGATAATAAAGAATATCATTTTTTTCAATTACCTCCAGATGAAGTAATGTAAGTAAAAATACAATGTTGGTTAAAATTTTGCTTCGTTGTTTCTTATAATACATGTTTGTAAATACTTAAATGTAAAAATGTTGTAGTCGTAATAAAATAACATTTTATTTTGCAGCACCAGAAATAGTTGTTAACAATTATTGTAAATACTTACATTTCCATTATTTGGTTGGTTTACTACAAATGCTTTCAAGCTACTGCGAGTTGTCTTTAAATGGGAAAGGATATTGAAACTTTGAATTATATTATTGTGCCAAGCTACTCCGCAAGCATAATTTTCTTAATAATTTGTAATTACTTGTGATAATCCTGCTGTGATTGTTAATGTTTTCCTTCAACCGATTTTAGAAAAATTATCATTAAATTCAATGTAATTTTCAGTCTGTTTTTTAATCCTTTTATAAATACAAGGTATAAATGTGTTCCACATTGGCTAAAACGATTAGTATGTAATAAATAAAATACTAAAGACACAGATTCCACATTTGTTTTTTTTTCAGGAAAGTAAATTTTAATTCGTGAACTCTGACGAAGTTATAAAGCAAAGCAACAAACGATTAACGATTTTTAAAACAGATTCTTTTAGGAATATGTATATATTTCTCTGTAACTGAATATATTTCCTATCAGTTCCTATGTATAATTTTAAGCCCTACTTACTGCGGTTTTTAATATATATGTTAATATCAACCAAATTATGTCATTTTTAGTATTCTTCTATCAATTCCATTAATATTGAGCGCGTAAATTATGCTAGCTCTATTTGTTCATTGAAATTACTTTTTATGGACCAACTAACGACGCGATTTTCTGTCAATTGTCAATCCGTTCTAGTATACAGGTTACTGTCGTACCCACTTTGCAATTATTAGTTGCAAATATAGCCGCCAAACGCCATCGCGAATTTCCTTAAATTGATAGACAAAACACCAAAGGCGCCGACGCTTAGTGAAATTACTGGATAGGGTATATACTGTGCTTAAGCGCTACAAATGTGTTTCATTTCTTTCTAGTAAAACCCAATAGTTAGGTGCCTGCACATATTCATACATTTTCTCCTTTCCTTAAGACACAACCGCTTTCAGAGACTTTATTAAGATAAATAGATAGCACTAAAGTTGATGTTAAGCAGCTTTCGTGGAACACATAATAAAGTTTACGATCTCTTTATGTAGAGGTCGTAACTCTGTTATGTTAAAATTCTTTGTTTGAACTGCTCAAGGGTTTTAATAAATTTACATACCGCAAGCTAAATATGGAGATTAAATTGCATTATGTTTTTTTTTTCTTTTTATTTTGATGAATTATAAACAAATCTAATTACTAAAATGTATATATATTGCAGTAAAAGCGATTAACAAGTAATTATAAATAACCACAGGATACTGTTTATGTGTTTTCTTTTCGTTTTTTTTTTGTTTGAAACATCTCACATTATCGTCTGTAGACTATGTACATATATTGTATATATATATATATATATATATATATATATATATATATATATATATAATATATATATATATTATCCCACGCACTATTTTGCGTCCATGCATTGCCATTTTACATTACATTTTGCGTCCTCGACTATTTGCGTCGTATACCGGACGCAAAATAGTTCCGGCCTTATTAATCGAGTAAACCGCTAAGAAAAAAAAAATTGTCCGTGCGTGCCCGTTGGTCATGCCACCACCATTGCCAGGTTTTTTTCTCATATTTTATTCCAACCCCGTTTAGTACCTAAGATGGAAATAGTGGAAGCAAAATAGTGCGTCATATGTAAAATTCACGTATAATTTAGTTCACAGAAATGCGATAGAGCGAAAATAATATACTTATGCGTATATTTTATTACATACCGCGCATTATTTTGCTTCTTCACTTGGCAACGTCCACACATATAGAAGAATCGATGAGGTTAGTGATTGTAAATCAGTAGCATATGTATGACACAATTTAAAAAAAAATGTTAGAAGTGTTTCTTTTCCTTTGACTAATGAAACATATGAAGCATTTGAAAAGTATCGTTTAGTAAGAGGTGCCCGTGATTTATTTTTTTATAGATGTTTTCTTTACAAAATGTATATTTACCAGAAATTTAAAATTATTAATTGTATATACCTTTCTCTTCCAGCATTTTTTTTTTTTTTTTGATACCTCTACATAATTTTTCAGTTAGTTTTTCCCATTAATTATTTTAGTTCAATAAGCCAGGTTATCTCCAAACAATTACAAAATCCAGTTTGGGCCACACAACTATCTTTCAGTTATAGTAAACAATTCTGGAAAATAGATATATATGATAGATTCACTATTGTACTAGTGTCGACTATGTATAGACCCTAATAAATCCATTAGAATCAAAAAAACACTTTAATCTGAGAAGACTTTTGCACACGGAAATGAATCGACTATTCTTTCTTTACAATTTTCTAATTGATTACAGTATAGTATATCTAAGTAATAGCACGGAGAACTGCAAGATTAAGTATGGCACCTGGGCGTGTCACCAAATAAAACATTCATAGTCTTGCTTATCCAATAAGTGGGGAATCGACTTTAAATAGATTTTCAGTTCAAATATTCAAAGACTTGCATTCAGCTTAGGTATCTGATTTCTATGACGTTACTAAAGTCTGAGGATGCTTCTCATTAAGGCACACACTTTTTACCTGTTTAATTGATATATCGACAAATGTAAATAGCATTGTGATATCTCAATTAAACAGTTATAAGTTTTTCTTCATCGACCTCAACGACCTAGATTAAGTTGTTAGTTAAGATGGTGGATGGATAGGTTCACTGGCATCTTTCAGATCATTGTCACTTTTTTCCTAGTAGACACTCTAATTTAATTAGGTCTCTATCCTTGAGAGCGCCTCTTTTAGTGTATTTGTTATAGCTTGGGGTTCTCACGCCCTGACTAGAAACCTGTCCTCGCCAGTCGTCGCATTACCACAGTACATGACTGGTTTTTTTTCCTCCTCTGACAAAATTGCAAATAGCTTCATCTGCCAGGCCAATTTGTACATAGTCCTTGTTTAGTTGCTATACCAGTCAGCAGACCTACTACCATTTTGACTTTTGTACATATTCTGTCTTTATCGTAGTCTCTAGGCAATTCACGCCTTGTTCCTTTAGAATTTTTTTTGCTGTCTCTGTCCTGGCCACTTTTGCACTATTCTCTGACTCATCATGCGTCTAGTTCCTGCTTTAGTCTGTAGTTTTAGTTGAGACGACATTTTTATTTTTATACATATCTCATTGTTAATTTTATATGCTGTTTATGTATATTCTGTGTCGCACAGTTCCACATACTTATAACGTCATATGACCAAGTCTGTACCGCCGTTACATTTACTTTGACACATCAAGAAAGTATTCTCATCTTCTCAAATTTATCGCTGTTACGAGCATACTTCCACGCAATCTGCCCACTAACATCTTTCATGCTTATCGCGATAAGACATGGCACTGCTGCACGATGAATGCATTACTTATAAGCGACTTTGAAGTTTAAAATAGACCGAGGGGATATGAGGCCTGTAGTTTATCATGCTGGTATAAATAAATAAATTTGCGATTTGGTATGCAAAAGAAGGACCAACTCCGACGAAGGACCTTAACAAGTTTCCTGGAAAGATCATCCGTCTCTTATTTTCTTCATTTTCGAGGTTGGGAACCTATGCTGATGCAGATCGGTACCCACCTGATTTAGGGGCGCTACATAGTCCCAAATACCTTAGACTCAGCACTTACGTAACGAACGCCTTAAGTGTAGGTGGTTCGATTTCTCTGACACAATGATGAATTGCAGCAACCTCAGCCTAACTACACGTTGTATCTCTGCTAAGCTTACCGTAACAGCCTCTCTAGCTCTTTACATATATTCAGCTCATATGCCGTAGCCTGTTCCAGAGGTGTCTGTATACCGTTCGAGTCCGCTCTCACCGGGTGCCCTTTCGGTCCCTCTTATCTGGTATTATAATCTGATATTTTGAAACATGGCATCGCATGATCCCACAAAGAGTGCCTCCTTAAGTTATTAATAGTTTTTTGTAGTCAACGCTGTGGCAATTTACTATTGTTCTTGGAGTATCTATATACTATTCCTTTATAAATATAGCGGTGCAGATTTAGAATGACTTCCATTACAGTGGTGTGGGATCGATCTCATTGCACCCGTGCCACTTAAAGACGTAGCCTTTGTACGACACTTGGCGTTTTAGCCGCCTCCGTTTACTACAATTTTGGTCACCATACTACTGCTCCCTACGTTATGCTGGGTCTATAATCATAATGTTTCCATTTGGCACTGCTTTTAAAGTTGTTGTGATATATAGTGCCGAAAATGCTAGTTTCACAATAAGAAAAATATGAGACGCATGAGATTTCTTGAAAATATATGTTCCGGCTCTATATCAAGATGTAATTTATACACGTTAAAACAAACAATAGGGAAAGATTACTGTTTAATGTGAGTATGGTCACTAATACAGCGGATACAAAATTTTATTGATTTTTAATTTTTTATTCTAGTCATTTGTAATTAATTGAAAAAGTATTCGGTAGTAATTTTGTGCTGGTTTCATGTAGATCCTACATAATTGCCAAACGATTCGACTTTTATATTTTATAAAATAAAAATACCTTAATTAATTATCTAATCATTAAATTTATTATTATAATATCTTTCTGGACCTATGGCTATACAACATCGTTATTATGCAAATTTTAATTACTGGACAACACACACATATACTAAATAATTTCAAATGAAAAATTATGATATCTGTTGATGTTGCAATTTTGTTAAGCAGATTTTTTGTATACTGATAAATTTTAGAACGTAGATATTAGTGTTGCAAAAATCACCAGATATCAAAAACCGTTAATCGATTTTCAGTAAAAAAAAAAAACGGTTTTACAACTTAAGGTAAAAAACCGTGTGTATTTTTTTTAATTAATTAAGTTATAACTGTCTTCTGATTTGGAAAAACTGGTTTTTGTTTCAAAATGATTGATTTAGCACTGATATAATCAATCTTCCATTCCTTTAACACTGCATTGTTATTATTCCTTAGATACGAGTAGTGTATTTCTTTACATAAAAGTGTTAATTGCCTTAACTAGGCTTGCAGCCTGTGGTATTTTTCCGGCAATTAGCTTCAAGTTGATGCTTCCCGCAATGTAGTCTCTGCCGTCCAATGAAACGCATTCAAAACAACGTGGTGGCTACCTTCTTCTCCTTGTGGCATAGCCTACATACAGTCCATCTTTAAAACGCTTATTCTATGTGATACTATCTTAGGCAGCCGTACCATGTCATCGATTCGTACCGTTCTAAGCTGTATTCGATTGCTAAATGCCTGGATGATTGCTCATTATCCCTTTGTGTTTGTCCTCATACTGTTCCAGTAAGCCTGGTGTTTTTTTCGGTCACTCAGTTACTGCATCACGTATCGCATATGGTTATCTCGAGAGCTGTCAATCCAATGAATTTATGAAGAGTCCTTGTTAGCATCGCAATTCGTTGCATGCTAGTCCTTATGCCCTGTATTCACACCAAAGTAATTTATTGTGTTTAGTCAGTAGTTCAAGATTTACCAAGCATTCCAAGTTAGTTTTGAGGTTACTTATAGATACTGCTTTAGAGCGGTTCGATTGTCGATAGGATAACTGATCAGCTTTGCATACCAACTATTGCGTTTTGCTAATCTGAAGGGTTTGTCGAAGGAGATTTTGAGATAATTGTATCACTGCCCATTAAAAAATACGTTGTGTTAGTATTCTGACATTCCTAGGAGTTTCCATTCTTGCCACTCCTTAATATTAATTAAGAAGTAGATTTGACATGGTTCCATAGTAGATTTATGCAGCTGCAGTGATCACAAGCAAGTAATCTTTCTCTTTGCGAGTTTAATAATCGTCTTCCTCTGCGTGGTCTTTGTCCACCAAATCAGGATTCATAGGTTAAAAAGCTTACAAGATGTCAATCTCGATGTTTCCGAATTTTCTAAGGTTTTCATTCATTCATTAAATTAGGGTGGGCACTTACTGTCGGGCACTTGAGCTAGGTGCTCATTGTACCATCCCTATTATTCTCTTATTTCTACTCGAGCAGCTTGGTTTCTCTATAAGCCCAGTATCTTGCCCACTGGAACTTGAGAACTTCGAGGCTCCAATAGATCTCTCCCGAAATATTTCTACCTTGATACCTTCAGTTCCTCACATTGCAGATTACATGTAAACTCGTTCCTCCTGTAATTCGCATCTTCTACACCACGTTCGCTTACCCGCCTTGTGTATAGATGTTTTTGCAGAGACATGGTCCAGCTACCCGCCCAGTATATGTTTTAACTTCTTCTTACTGCACCTGAGTAGGTTATCAGAGAACTAATATCCCCATCCCTATCAGCTTTGGTATATGTTGACTTCAGTCGACCTCCATTCTTTGTACTTCTTTATCAACCAGTCCAGATCTCCCTTTTTGCGAATTCTTAGTAATTCCACATACGGCCTGAACCCATGAAGTGTCTCTTAGAGCCTCAATCGGCTAGTTCGTCGGCTATTACATTGCCATTTACATCCTCATGTTCGACACCCAAATCAGAGACACCGTGTAGTCTCGTGCCAGTGCATTAGAGATTTTTGCAGTCCCGAACTAGTTTTGACCTAGTTATGTTTCGGAATGCCTTAATGACAGCCTGGCTGTCAGTCATTATATTAATTTTTCCTCCTCATGTAGCCCCTTTTGCAATCATTTCTGCACAGGTTGCCAGGGCGAATACCTCTGCCTGGAAGACTTGTATGTTTCCTCAGGCTTATGATATCCTTGACTAGACTGGCCCACAAATACCGGCTCGTGCCCTGGCTGGATTTGATCCGTCCGTGACCAATTATCATTAGCAGTGCTCTCACTACGTGCCTGGTCTCTGTTCGGTATGGAGATTTCACTTTTTCAGTGAAGATAATTTCACGTCCATGCATCCGTGGCATTTGCAGCAAGCCGTCGAGCTCGTGCCGTAGTATTAATGTGCCCTCCCACCCTGAAGTTGATTCACAGGTGTGGCTTTCAGTCTAGGATCGCATTCATTGCCTCCGCTCTCATATAAAGCTCCAACGGGGGGCCCACAATGGTCTCCAAAAGCGTCCCTCTGCTGTTAATTACACCCAGTGATACCCAGCAAGGGTTATCATTAATGCCATTAGCTATACATTTATGTCATTGTCAAGTGTTGATTCCAAGTTATTTCGAGTCAAGAACCACTCCTAAGGATTGGATCTTGACTGAATTGCATCTTTTCATTATGAAAGAGTTGTGGCTTTAGGTCACCCAGCTTTCTTTTTTCGTGAAGGGAACTAGTGTAATTTTCACAGGATCAACCTTTAGTTTTTTCTTTAACACTACCCCTTTGTGGGTTTCAAAACCCTCTGAGTACTGAAATGATGCTTGTAAAGAAGTTGTAATTGGTATATTTCTTAGCAGTTCTTTCATTTGCCAAATACTCCAGGAAGTAAGTATATTTTGTTTCAAAACTTGTTCGCAGGAAAATCAGTCCGAGGTATTTAGTTCGTACCATATATTTTATATTTTCCCAGATAAGCATAAAATGTGCTTTAAAAACCATAACAATTAGTACTAAATAAGACTTATTTTTTTAACACTCACATTATGTTTCTATCAGCTTTCACATACCAAATAATTCTCAAGCATTAAAAAACGTGCTAACCTAATTTTCAATTCAATTAGTTTCAAATTCGACCAAACTCATACAGTGTTCTCGACTGGCGATATTACCTTTATTTCGACTAATTTGCGTCCACCACGAAAGAACACAAAAATACAGTTTTATATTGATCCTATATTAAATATGCTATATTGCTTCCTATATACGTTTATTTCGACCGACATGTGGCAACGTGGCGGACGCATTATACTTACAAGTTTACAAAAAAAAATACATCGGACGCAAAATAGTTAGCATTTGTCTGAAAATATACGCAGTGACGCAAAATAGATAGCAAATGTAAGGAAGCAAAAAAGTGCGTAGAATGAAAAATCGTTAATTTCATTTTAAAGCTACAGCAATAAAAAAGTGATCGGCGTTATCCATTTTTCCCGCGTTCAATATACGTCACTAAAATGCTTCTAATACGCTCCTTCCCGGGACGCACTACGACCGCGTTATGAAAGGAAGCAAAATAGTTAGCGGGATGTAAATATATATATATATATATTTATAATTTCTATATATATTGCCTATGATATTTTAAGCCATGTCAAACAAAAAGAATACCTACCATAAAATCTTATTTTAGGTACCGAGGAAGTCTTGAATGTTTGTAGTTACGTCATTAACAGGTCGGTAAAGTAAAGACAAGCGTAGTTTCAAAACATTGGAAGCATTCACATAGACAAGCGAATAGAAGTATATAACATAAGTCGTAGCTACTTAAGCTATACGTCCATATTTTATTAAGTATCAACAAACTAGTTGAAGTGAGATAGAATGCGGTCGATATGCGTAAATAAGACCTTTCATAATGTTGTCTTCAGGCATGCAACCGCCATTTTAACCCATTTTACCGCTCCGTTGACATTTGACATCTGCTTTTACTGTTTATTGACCCTTCTTTAGGTTTGAAATTTTACTTACTTCTATTATTTCTTTTACCAAAAGTTCTTTTCAGAGCTATAGTGAAGTAAATCGTTTAGTTTGTGGTAAATTTAGTGGTGTTAAAGAAACATACAAAGACTTAAACATTTTTTTAGGTTACAATTCAAGATGCCTGTAAACGACTTAGTTCTTGTGCAAGAGCTGGTCAGTCGTTTACTGTGTATTTCGAGGAGGAAAGCGAAATGTCCTCTAATATCCGTTGGTGCGGTCCATGAGGTAATTGTAATTGGTTATTATTAAATTAAAACTTACATACAAATTGTAGAGAGTTGCGAATGCTTTGGCATTTCTATGGGTTCATTTACAACACAAAGCGCAAGAAGGAAGCTATATCTGCTGCTCCTTCATCGAGTGCTTCAACAGCCCTGTACAAGCCACGATTGATGCCAAAACATGTGATGTGTCAGAGAAATAAAATGGATGTTCGTAAAGTAATTTATGGTTAAGTTTTGTTTATTGATGAATTACTTCGAGCACATGGGCATAAAGTTTCAAGACTTCCTCTGTATCATGCGATTCAATACTATCGAATTTATATGGGCACATGCGAAAGGATATGATATAAACCATATTGGTCGGATGGTTATGGCGATAACAAGTATTGGAATGTGACAAGAAAGTTTGGACAGCTGTACACTAGACTCCTGTCAAAATTGCATAAATCACACAGGAAAATAATTAAAGAGTGGTACGAATGTGAAGCAAAACATGACTTTTTCTGAGAGTTAATTGCGGATCAGAAGATGAGAGCGAAGACACAAATTAAATATATTTTTATTTACTATTCTTTTCTTCAATATTGACATATTTTAATTAATTACTGCAATATTATGTTTTGTATACCATTGTATAGAAATTATGTTTGCTATATAAAATAAAAACATCATCTTTCGTTTAATTAATCATTGATAACGTATATTAAACTAAATACTTTTATGTTGCTTGAATATTTTCTACATTTTAATTTGCAAATAGGTTTTTGATATGAGAACTACATTATTGTGGTAATACATTATTTCATTGAGAACACATTTAAATAATAAGCTTGGCCTGATCACGAAAGCATTGTCAATAGAAAAGTTCACTATTTAGAATCCTATTAGTTGCATTACTCATGATTGTTGTTAAAACGCAACGTTGACTAAAAACTGAACCAATCCTTTCAGTTATAAAAGAAAGTCTATTAAAACTGCGTATAACCTCATTAAATTTGACAATTGTCATTTCGTACAGTTTATTGTAGACAATGTTGGTGTGCCTGAATTTGTTTCAGCCGCTGCATACGTCATAAGAAAATATGACGTAACTACAAACATTCATGATCTGGCCTGTAGGTACTTTTAAGTCCAGTGTTATGTTGAATATTTAATTTAAACATAGCCGTAGAAATTGTTATTGTTTGGAAAACATCCATTTTACGATCCTCAAGAATATTCGGCGAGCAAATTCTTTATTAAAATAATGGAGGTCGTTGGAAAGGAATCCTATGGATATTTATTTATATTAAAAAAAAAATCTGATTCTTTTTTCATCAATTGTGAGAGATATATAAGTATGTAAAAGACGATTTTCATTTAAAAGAAAAGTTCATTTCAGAATTTATCAAAAATTTCCTGGATTCACCTACTTTGTTTTAAAGAGTGTTTGCTGTTATACACTGATGGATAGGTTACAAGAAGTAGGTACCTTTCTTAAATCAACGATTAATGTGGTTAAGGATTCTCTTTTACGCGTATGTATTTGATGATAGATCGATGCATGTGAAAATAATTTAATTAATATGATTTAGCAGATAATCTAGATAATTGGGTTTTGTTTTCATATAAATTAAATTATTGAAATGAATTGGGTAAATATCTAAATTATTAATTGAAATAATTGAGGGTAATAAAAATATTAAATCTAACTATAATTAATATTATCCAGTAAATAAACTAGGTACCTATGGGATCTATTACGAGTTTCCAATGTTAAATTGTTATTGCATCACAATTAAATTAATAACATTTATTAAATAAAAGTACTGTTTTATTTATCCAGAAATTCAAATATTTGCATCTATTATTTAAAAAAAATTATAGGTAATTCCAGCACATTTTCATTGAAAACAAAATATTTCATATGCATGTAGGCAATTTGATATTGATGCCCAAACAAATCCTAACGAGAAATGTGCGCGATGGAAGGTGGAAAATCGTGCGTTGTTATCGATTATTTTTTATATGCGAATAGAAACAGTAATTCTAATGGACTTGATGAAATCAATTGTGGGTGAGCAGCCAAGAAGATACGAAGAGAATTCCTTCTATCTATCTGAGCTTTCGCAAAACATCATTGCACCATCAGAGACGAAGATTAGAAGTTGCAAGAAGGAGAACAAAGAAATAGAATAATCGACATAATGCACAAAGTTAACATTGAAAATAATAAATAATACGTAAAATATCAATTTACATCACAATTAATCTGATCAAATCTCTATCAAGTACAGCCAACATTAAACTTTCATCTAACAGTAATTCTAATGTGTGTCTTAGTGGAATCATCTCTGATAGTAATGCTATTCTCCGAAAGATGACACTTCAATAAAATTATTACGATGTCTATTTTTAAATTTTGAATTTGGAATTGCCAACTGCGCCAGCAGGTGGCGCTATCTATTTAGAGTGGAGATCATGTAGATAATTAAACCGCCCCAAGAGGGCGCTATTGGATGCTTCATCGATTCGGAATCGAAATTTCTGGAACATTCAAGAAAGACGTAGATTTGTCCTAAATGAGACGCGCCAAATATAAAGTAGTATTGGATGCTATTGGAAAAGCTGAAGCGGCAGTCACGAGCGAAAGGAGCCAGCGGTGGAAGTAAATAATTATGACTGATTATCCTTCAAGATGATGTAAAGATGGAAAATCATTGGCTTCTCGTAACTTTCAAACAAAAATCAGAGAATGTTACGGGATGAATGCAAACCATTTAATTGCAGTTCGTATCAATTGTGTCTCGCCAATTTTTGCGGATGAATTATTTAAAAATATAAATACCGATGTTGAAGCACGTGCTATGCCACTAATAGTTTGTCCTAATAGTGGTGAAAGTTATAGTAATAAAACGGGAGGGTACAGATGTATGTGGAAAATTGACTGTACATGGGAGTTAGTTGGATTGGTGGTACTCAGAGAATATTACAAAAAAATGAGAGTAACAAATGATAGCAATTTTTCGATAATACAATAGACAACCATGCAAATATATTGCTCTGTTTTTTTCAGAACAAATGCCCGGGATTTAAAATTTTCAATTTTTTTACTTCAGTAAAATAATATAATATAATAATTTCTTTCTTTGTTTAGGTGGGATATACTTGATGAAATACCTTGGATACAAATATGGACAGCTCAGAATACAAGTGTGGGCAGGTAATTCTCTGAGTCAAGTAGAATGTTCGATTCGAGGGGATCCAGTAATGGTCAAATCATGGTATGGTATTCCACCCAGGATTCTTCTCTGAAAATTCTCGAAGATTATTCAGGTAAAGGTATGGATTTATATTATTCACGTGATAGATCGATACCTTTTAGGTAAACACTTAGTAGAACTTTGATATTTCAGAGTGTGAGGGGTGAAAATTGTTATAGGAGCTCACGAACAACCGTCGTCTCTCGTAGCCACAGGAAGAATGAATAATTTAAACAAAAAGTAGCAGTTATCAGTCTTCGATTGTTATCGCTGTGAGGTAAACCAACATAGAATTCACATGATCAACCAGTAACTTTAAGGTGCCGTTATTTATCCCGAAGAATGAAAAACAATATCCCGGAGCAAAATAAAGAATAGCTTGAATTAACAAATAAAATAAAATGTTCACATTATATATAAGGCTATAATTAGCACCTCTTACTAATATGATCTAATTTTACAGTCATTTTTAACAAATTCAAAATTTGTCTGTAGAGTAGGCAACCAAGTATGTACTTCAACTTACAACTACTCCTTTATTAGGATTTGAAACCTGTTTTAAATGATTCTAAATTATATTCAATACAGCTATTTCCATAGGAATTTGTTTATATGTAATGCTTGGTTTTTGCTTCGCCCAAAGGAGATATTGCTTAGTTTCCAACAATCAAAGCACACCAACCATTTTACTTTTTAGCATGTTTTCCATATAAGAGATCAAGCCTCCAAACTTATATAAATCTCTAGCATTGTGCTGATCATCACATTCGGACACAGAGAAAGTTTCTTTACTTTTGCCCCATTAATCTAATTGTGTTTTAGCTTTATTCTTCATTCTATTGCATTATTTTTCTCCTTTTCTCTTTTCTATAAGTTTCAAAGGCTATAAGGCGTACTTCAAATTTACTGACCACCAAAAATTAGATGCACGCTTGTGTTATAAATAACAAATGAGACATCTGCAGACTGGTTTCCTATTAGATACTACGAATTTGTCTCCTTCCCCTTTCACAAGCAAAATTATCACTTTTTTTCGATTGCATATCACAATTCAACGTAAAGATTATTGAATAACTATTCAAACTTGTTACGACATTATATGCATGCATAAAACATTTTTTTATGTTGTCAAGCTTGCACTTCACTTCAGAATAAAAATAGTAAATAGTTGTCACAAACTAATGCATATGACGTGTATATGCAGATACAAGTTGAAAAGGTTCCTTTGTAGAAGCAAAAGTTCAAGACTGACATCAACTCTGAGATCTCGGTAACTGCACGAGGTACAATATAAACTTAGCAAACAATAAAATAGTTGTAAACTATATACCACGTTTTACTTAAGAGTTGTGTACATCTGGATATTGCGAAAAACCAAGGCACTTCTCTGCTTTTTCTGCGCCATTTCTTTCATCTTTAAACGCAGTCTAAAACTTTCCTTTTTACGATGATCTAGTACATATATAAACTTGTATCAGACTTATTACCTACCCGCAGGGCTTCAAGATTTTTAAGAGGTAAGATAGAAGATCACATAAATACTTGTTATCCTACGCAGCAAACGGATTTGTGCATGCATATACTGCAGAATAAGCGATTAACTCAGCCGTGCTTGCAATTTAATCATCCAAGTTACGTAGCTGCTCGCGTATGCACACATCCTTGCCGGATAACTCAATATATTACAGAGGAATTCGCTAAGTAATTCGTTTACATTGTGGAACACATAAGCAGGAGGAATATTCATTCAGTGTTTCTGTACAATTTATCTTGTGCACATGCGGATAAGTAGAAGATCAGTGAAGTTAATAATTTGGAAGGGAAGTAATGGAAATGTGTTTGGATTAGGGATAATTTCAAAAATTACATATAAAGTGTGTAACAACGGGCTTCCATTAAAGTATAATAATATGGAGAAGTATATAAAAGTGAGATTTAAAAATTTCTAGATCAAGTCTTTGAGTTTAACTAAAATACTTTGTTTGTTTTCTTATATCGGAAGTAGTTATCCACTTTTTTTTTTCAAGTTTGGATCCTCGTTGAATATGTGTTACAAGATGTTCGCTTGTTTAAAGCAATTTTAAGTAGTGTACGAATTTTTAATTTCTTGCAGTCGGTGCAAAAGAATTTTTTCTTTTTCTAAGTGATGACATCAAACAGGGTATGAAATTATGCAATATTAAACCGACTACACGAAAAAAGGCAGTAAAATGAAAGATCTTTAATTTGCAACCCCATTCTACGCCAATCAATGTCTTTATTCGCAGTTTATTTACATTATTTTCGACTGTATCCGTCTCCTAAAAACAACGCCGTCTGACGGAAAGTTATTTCACGTTTTACATTCATAAGTATAATAACATTTAGAAAGTATTGTGGAAATAATTTAATAGTTTCAATTACAAAATCGGCATCAATGTTTTTTTTGACATTCCATTCATACATTTTACCGATATGTTCGTTCGCTTATGTCCACACCGATTACATTCGCCTTATATTACAATTACATTCGCGCTGACTTAACCTTTAAATAGACTACTTTAGTCGCACGAGTTGCTCGCTTACAGTTTTTATTTTTTACAGTGAATTCAAAACTTTTACCTGGCAGTGTGGCTGTGGGTGCTATTTAAGTACATCCTATAGGTGTTATTTTTTTAAATATTTTTTGTTGTTATAATATAGTGCTAAATTTTCACGATTTTTTTTATTTATAATATTCCTAAGAAATACTTATTGCGAATGCGAATATTTGTACATCACTACTGTATTATGTACTTGATATCTACTCTAATTCATGTTATTAATTTATTTAACCACTTGGATTCGCCATAAACTTGAAAAAAACATATCCGCTGTCAGTTAATGTGTCAAAGTTTCAATGGTGACAATGCGTTTAACTGGGATTACGTTTATAGTCAGTGTTGTTTTTAAAAAGACATCATTCCTAAAATATATATTTATTGGGAAAACATTCTATAATCATAATGTCATCAATAGGCAGTAAATTTTGGTCAGTAACTATTTCAAATTCAGGATCTAATGTAAGTTGCCTGTGTAAAATGATCTATTTGATTTGTATAAAACTTATAATAAACTTACTTACTTTAGTATTTTTGCCGACTTTTTAACACATAATAATTGCTCAATATATTGTAATATCACTTAATTATTAAATAATCACACTAAATGTTACTTAAACACTAACCAAAAAACATTGAATGATACCTGACATATGTGACACTGAGCGAATGCAAAAATCGTCACTTTTTTATTGGTCAAAACATGTTGTGACGTCTTAGGACATAATTTGAAATTTATCATTTTTTAAATTGGTTTTACTCACAAATATGATACACCCAAATGTTGAATTGTTTTAGACATTCGCTATCGTATACCAAAAATAAAGTACATCAAGGCGTTTTTGTATAACTTGTTGAAGTTTTCCAGTAAAACATGACAGTTTGTGGTAATTGATATATGAATAATACAAGAATCAGTGGAAGAATTCCGTGAAAGACGGTCTGTGTCCCGAAAACCAAGCAGCAGATGCTATGGAGCGAATAAGTCAATCACTTGCGAAATCGATTCCTAAGCACAGCAAACACTACTTTTATATGGAACATGTGATACAAAAAAAAAGATATACAAAATTTTCCATACAAGTTTCATTGCGTTAACCCGATTTCAATGGTTTTAGGGCATTATGAATAACGATGACGTTCTTGATAAATTCTTTTTTATGGTAAAGCATGATTTCATTTATCAGCATATTTACTGATACTGACAGAGAAGAACTGTGTAACAAGTTTAATCAACAATTTGCTTCTCTTCCAACACGGCTAGGTAAAGATAGTTTAACTGATAACATAAATTAGTATGAGATTAATTCTTTCGAAAGGGGTGTTTTTCCTTCTCGTTTAAAATTATCCACCCGATTCATAAAAAGGGCGATAAAGACTGTTTGGAAAATTGTCGTCCCATCAGCTTGTTACCAGTTTTCTCTAAAATCTATGGAAGTGTAATGAACAAACATTTAATCAATTATTTAACACACTTGAATTTGCTATTTCACCAATCAACATGGCTTTTCTCGTAATAAAAACACCGATACAGCTGTTTTCAATTTTTTAAAAACTATTTATGAAATTCTAGACGAAAGTAAACCCGGCTTGGGTATTTTCATTGATACGTCTTTTGTAAGGCATTCGATCTAGGAAATCATAACATACTCCTATATAAATTAGAACACTATGGGGTGAGGGGTATTGCTAGAGAATGGTTCCAATTATATCCTTCAAGCCGCAAGCGGTCTTAAAATTCATAGCGATCAGTCATGTTGCATTGATATAACCTTGGTGTGCCACAGGGTTTTGTTCTGGGTCCCACACCTTTTTTGGTATATATAAATGGCTTGCCAAACACTTTAAAAAATATAGAAAATGTATTGTATGCCGATGACGTTAGTTTAATTATTAAACCAGAATATTGATATAATGACATGGCTTCAACATCTTCAAACACAATTACTAAATGGATGAATTATCACCACACTCTGAATGAGTTTTCTTAATTTAGAAGAGAGTTTCACGAGTTATTTATAATATCGGTTATAGAGATTCTTATAAGGCATATTTTAAAGCTCTTTTAACTTTTTATGATATCTATATATTAGATTTATTATGTTTTGTATTCAAGAATAAGCAATATTATAACTAACAGCTTCTTGCGGGTTTCGCCGTGTGTGAAAACTTTCGCTCGACGTTTCGCTGTACATACTGACAGCTTCTTCAGGATAACTGAACTGATTCTCCATGGTCCGACATTCTTCTTATATACGCCGCTCGTGCATACAACCGTGTAGTTTCCGCTCCATTGACCGTGACGGTTCGTAGTAGGCTCTTCCACGTGTTGCTAAGGTGGTACCCTTCTTCTCTGTTAACGGTTTTATTCTTCTCTATTTCTATGGCTTCCCTGATAAGTCTTTTCCCGTAGTTCTTGGTGGTAGTTATTACTTTTACATTCTTGAAATCCATTTTGTGTCCGGTGTCGTGCATGTGTTCTGCCACCGCTGATTGCTCGGTCCTTCTTAATCTTGCGTCCCCCTCGTGTTCTTTTATTCTTATGTCGATGGCTCTTCCTGTTTGTCCGACGGAGCACTGTCCGCATTGGCATGTTATCTAGTAGATACCTTCTGTGCGGCCCTTGGGTATCTTATCCTTTGCGGTCGGTAGATACTGCTGGATCGACGTTGCAGTCCCGAAGCGTACTTGTACGTTACGTTTCTTCAAAATTCGGCCTACTTTTTCGGTGACTCCTGCTACGTAAGGTAAACACGCCATCCCTTTTCGTGGTTCTGTGGTTGTCTCCAGTGTCGTCTTCTTCTTAGTGGCTCTCCTTATGTCGATGTCAGTGTAACCATTCTTCTTTAATGCTTTCTCCAAATGTATCTTTTCACTGGTAAGATGTTGTTCGTCACTGATGGTTTCGGCTCTGGATAGCAATGTTTGTATTAATGTCTTCTTATGCTCGGTGAGATCTTGCATGCAGATATCTATCGGTGTGCGTCTTCTTTCTAAATACTGCGTACTGTAGCATTCCCTCTTTTGTTTTCTTAACCATAACATCCAGGAAAGGGAGATTTCCATTTTGTTCTTTCTCCATGGTAAACTTGATGGCTGGGTGCTGTGAGTTTATGTGTTCCAAGAGGAACACCTGGCTGGTAGTCGAGTGGCTTGCACGCTTGGCTATCAGTGCGGAGTCCGGGGTTCAAATCTCGCTCTGGTCAATTACGATAATCGGTTTTTTTCCGGGGTCGTAATGTTGATTAGGAGGGAGATTTGGCTCTGAGGGGGCCTGATAAGCTAATCATATAGCTTAGGCATTACCACCCCTTTAAAAAAAAAAAAAAAAAGAACTGTTGTAGTTTTTCTTCTCCGTGTTGCCATATTACAAAAGTATCGTCGACATATCGCAGCCAACACTTGGGTTTCATATCGCTGGAACTTAGGGCTTCTTCTTCAAATGCTTCCATAAACAAGTTGGCTATTACTGGTGATAAAGGGCTTCCCATTGCTGTTCCGTTCTTCTGCTCGTAGTATTTTCCTTCATACAAAAAGTATGTCGTGGATAAGCACAGTTTCACTAATTCAATGATGTCTTCTTGTAGTCCAAGTTCTGGAAGTAAGGCCAGTGCATCCTCCGTGGGTATGTTAGTGAATAGCGATATAATGTCGAAACTTACTAAAATGTCTGTAGGTTCAGTCTTTAGCGTAGACAGAATATCCACGAAATGTTTCGAATTCTTCACATACGTTGCAGTTTGTCCGGTATATGGCTTTAGTAAGTTAGCTAAATATTTCGACAAATCGTACGTCGGTGATCCAATGTTGCTTACAATCGGTCTTAATGGCACTCCTTCTTTATGTATTTTTGGTATTCCATACAGCCTGGGTGGTCTAGCGGCTCTTGGTAGCAATCTGTTCTGCATCTCTTTAGGTATCGATGAAATCTTTATGCTCTCCCTTACTGTTTTTGTGATCTTCTCCGTTGGATCTTTTCTTATTTCCTTGTAGGTGTTCTCGTCAAGTAGTTCATTCATCTTTTTCCGGTAATCTTCTTTATTTAGTAGTACTGTTGCATTCCCTTTGTCTGCTTTGAGGATAACGATGTCTTCTTCAGCTTTCAAATTTGTAAGTGCTGCCTCTTCTTCCCTGGATAGGTTGCGTTTCGGTGGCTTTGCTTTCTTCAATGCTCTGCTTACTTCTTGTCGCACTTCTTCTGCTTCGATGTTCGGAATTCCTTTGATCGCTGCTTCTACCTCCGTGATGATTTCTTCTGTTGGTACTCTTTTGGTGCAATGACGTAGTTCATCCCTAAGGCAAGTACTTTTGTTTCGTCTGCAGATAGTAGCTTCGTTGATAAATTAATCACAACGTTCTTCAGTGTACCAGGTTGCTCCTTGATCTTCTTTTCTTCCATCCTTGCAAACTTCTTCACTTGTGTTGTTCTGGATTTCTCGAACTCAGTTTCTGCTGCTTCCCAGGTTATGCGGTCGATAAGGTCCCAATCTTCTTTTGACATTTTGTTGGCTAATGTCAAATGTAGCTCCATGATCATCTTGGAAATCAGATGTAGCTCCGTATACACTTGATGCACTCGTTCTCGTAGTAAGGCTTCCTCCGTTCTTAAGATTTTCTTTGCGGCATTTGTTGTTATGTGATGTTTCAACTTTACGAAGTTAGGTGTAATCTTCTTGTCTCGGCATCGACGTAGAAATGCTAAGTTGGCAATAACTTGTTCTTGTTTGACACACGGCGAAACCTACAAGAAGCTGTTAGTTATAGTTACACCGGCCGTGAAAGCCTACGCAGTGTTATAATAAGCAATATTTTAACTGCAGTAATATTAATCATAGATATAATACACGAACAGACAACTGTTACCTTCCAGCGCCTCCAAAAGGTACCTCCTTTGTAGGATGTAAATTATATAATAACCTTCCTACTAATATAAAAAATATCGCTAACTTTTTTCAGTTTAGGAAAGCAATTAAAGAGTATTTACTTAATTTGAATTGTTACTGTGTTCAAGATTTTTATAGCACGTGCGCTAACACCTTTGCATTCTCCAAAAATAAGCGTTTATCTTGCTGTTTCTCGCAGACGGATTATTGGTTCTATAATATTCTTTAATAACACCACATAAATGCGCAACAATATGGTAATAATTCGTATATTACTACTATTTTTAAATCAATTACATGATGATGAACTCCGCAAAGGCTGATTTCATAGGTTATTTCGCTACATCCTTTATCCATTTCTCAATGTCTGGTATGTCGATGTGTGCATTAAATTAATTAGCATTCCATGATTTTGGTTCTTTAGCATATACAAATGATGTAGGCTGAAACTGATTAAATACCTCATATTTGAGTGAGTGATCAGCGTAGCGTTAAATTTTACTTGACACCGAAGCAAACACGACAACACTCGTCCAAAATCCCCAAAGCAAAGCCTATTAATTGGCCAAAATAGCCAGGCGTGTAATTTTACACTGCCGACATGTTCGCGAAGCATTAAATGTAATTAAAATTTTCCCTCGCAATAATAGAACAACGGTCTATCAACGGCTAAAATTAGGCCCCGGAGGCACTGATGTGAAATAGGGTGACGGGAGGCGAAGGACAATAGCTGACAATCATCGGGAAAGAAATACGTACCGTCCTATTGCCCAAGTTCCTCACTCGGCAATTTAGGTATGCCGTTTTACCGACTAAGGCGGTCACATTTTTCGAGGCCGTCTTATCGAAGAAGGGCCCCCGATCGATGATCATCGGGCTCCAATTCGTTCTCACTGTCCTTCATATTGTTATCCTCCTGTTCGTTATCTGATTGGGATTTCGGACGGCTCCATCCTGGAAAATAAAGCGATCGAAATGAGGACATGTTCGTGCGTACGACGTATATATGTGCGTATAACGTCGGAGTTTATGGGTGTGCGGGTGAGTTTGAGGTTCGTATACGCGCGCACGGTTTTGCGGTTGCCGATAAAAGTAGTGATTTATTTTAGCACATACGCAAACTGGATATGAGGAAATTTGTTATCTTAATCGGTTATGAAACCGCAGGAAATCGGCCGCAATAACAAAGAAACTCGGCGTTTTACTAACGAGAAAATCGGTGGAATTCGAAATACTTCTTCCATATGGATTTTACACAAAAGATCTTAAATATACAACACCGTACACTGATATACTTCATTTACCATAACAGACGAGGTACGTCATTACTTGCAAATTCGGGCCATGCAATACCATATTATTAAAATAACCAACTAACATATAACTTATTCATGTTCAATTAAAGATACCATGTTGGTGCCTACTGCTTTTCAAATTGCATGCTTGTCACATCTTCCCAATGTATTCCCACCAATTTAGTTATAGCTGTCAACTGTCAAAGGGTTATATTCTGCATTTGCAGTAAAATGTGGGAATTTGCGTTTATACTTGGTATATATTTATTTAAAATAAGTAGTTATTACAACTAAACCATATCGAAACTATTGTGTAAACAATTGAAGGAGTTAATAGTTTCGTTAATCGTATATTTCAACGCAGAACGCGAGAACTACGGGCCATTACTCCCGTTAACTTTCGTGCGAGGAGTATAAAATCCATATATTTTTAATGTCATATTCTTTACAGTATTTCGTTTTTAGAGAGTAACGAGTTCTAAACATTCATGTTGCAAACATAAGCAAAATTTCATCCATGAGTAAACAAGGAATTACATCCACTGACCCAAAACGAAAATGCATACGAAATAAATGTTGTAAAAATTGATTATTCTACTCATTGTCAATGTGCTATTGCAAACACGATTTATGACATGTACGAAAACAGTGAGTATATATAAATATTGCTTACAGAAGTGGTTCTTTCACATACATTTTTCAGACTAACATAACATTAAACATTTTGAACAGTGCTGTTAAAGAAAAAGACATTTCTATGGTTGAAACACATTGCTGTGGTAGATATTATTTGTTCTCAAAGAAAAGGAAGTTTGTTACGAAACAATGGATGAAATATGGCAGATCGGAGGATGCATACAATGGTATAAAGTGGATTGAATTAAATTAGTCTGGAAATTTGACGTACTTGGTGTACTACATATTGGAAACGAAATTCGGAAGTAGTAAATCAGAGAGACTGGTTTGGATAGAGAATAAACTTGCATACTAATCGTTACTGTGAATACTTTAAGCGATAATGGTCCCGATTAAATTTATTGTACTCACTTGTGCTTTTTTCTTATTTTTGTCCACTGCTATCATGATTAGCATACTTTAAACCCTGGTTTTCAAAAAGAATCATCACTAATATTAACGGTAAATGTTATTTTTAAGAGTTTGTTTATTCACCTGTCAAAAGTGTTTGACAGTTGAATAACCTAACGGTTTGTTTACGTTTTGACGAACAGAAAATTTGCAACATGGTCGTGACGTCATAGCAAACTGACTCACGTAGTACCTCGTTTGTTATAATAAATGAACTATAGAAGTATCCTTTTTATTTACAAGGAATTCCATATTAAACAAAGGTTTTTGCGTTTTCTATATGGGCAAAAATTATTTCTTCGGAAATAATATATTTTTCAGTTCATTCTTTTAAGTGAAACATATTGATAGTTGATTCAAGTTGTCTTCATTTTGGTTTTGAAAATTATGCAGATCGACAGAAAACTCTAAGCATTTTGAATCAAGAGCTTTTCCTTCTGACAGAAATCCATCTTAATTCACAGCTTGTATTTGAAGCAACACCAACTTTTCAAATATTACTTAGCACATGACAGCTCTTATTATTTGCGTGTGTGGTCTTCAAAGTCCCCTTTAATGTAGCTTTTATTCATTATTTACTGCTTTGTTGATTTTGCTTTTAAAAATAAACGGCGCAGCAACACATTTCTTCTGGATTGTTCGTTTGAGAATTAGATTTTAAATCTTCAGATTTCCAGAATAATTTTATTCGCTGTGTTCTTAAGTTTACAACTCGTTAATTTTAAAATAATTCATTCTGATTTTGAAGTGTGCGTGTTTGTGTTTCAATGCTGATATGTTACAAGTTTTATACAAATTTTGCCAATTGTACCGAAGACTGGGTTTTTGAGTACAGCTCTATTTTTGATTTTGGCAAAAAATCTTTCACATAAAAGTTTTACAAAATTTAATGCTGCACAACCCAAAAATATTTTTGACTATACAGGGTGTTCCAAAAGTAGGAAAACGCAAACATATTCATTGTAAGGTAAAGTCAGGTAAGTGTGTAGTAAAAATTG
Source organism: Protaetia brevitarsis (assembly GCA_004143645.1). Taxonomy (NCBI): domain Eukaryota; kingdom Metazoa; phylum Arthropoda; class Insecta; order Coleoptera; family Scarabaeidae; genus Protaetia; species Protaetia brevitarsis. Next base: position 17,714 of record RXPK01002786.1, on the reverse strand, counting down.
CATAGTGCGAAGAAAATGTAACACTGTTCACATAATAAGACATTTTGATAAATTTTACACATAGAAGTACGTAATATATGCTCAGTTGAAAGCTTTCAATAGATACACCTTTTATAATTATCAACGGTTTACTAGAAAAAAAAAGAAATTTTAAACACTGTCAATACTACACACTTACCCAGCAAAATGGGGCAAGTGTGTAATCGTTCCACATTTTATATATTAATAGCATTATCCTTTAGTTCGGCCAAGAGTGTAATACTAAACTGATGCCTGTTTAATAAGATATGATATATTCACAAGATATTCAAGTTAATACACTTTAGGAGATGCGAACTTTTGTTTGTAAAACTAGTATGAAGTTTAGTACATTAGTATTATAACAAGAGGACGTCCGTATTTCAATTTTAAAAATAAATATAGCCAAACTACATACTTGCCCCGGTTAAACACTTACCTGACTTTACCTTATATGCATTTGTTTTAGATGTTCATATTTTAAATAACATACACACATACTTAGCTTGATACAACAGTGAAACTAAAACCAATATAATTATGTACAGGTGTCCACAATAATCCTGACCATTTGCTTAACTTTAGCTCACAGTAACTTTTTAATTTTTTCTTTAAATAGCACTCTATATCTTCGCTTATGTTAAATTCAACCCTTACACAAAACCCTTTTAATTTATACTAAATATTTATGATACCTCATGCAGAATTTTGTAAACAGTTAATAATTTTAAATAAATCTAACGAAAATTCGTTGGTTAGTTGGTTAGATTGGCTTAGTACATAAACTTTATATAATTGAATAAAACCTCGAAATAGTAAATATGTGTTATTATCAAATAATAAAATATAAAAGCTAATGACATATTTTTTGACAAAAGAATGATGATGAATAATGATTTAAACGTCAAATCTGTCAACAAATAATTTTGTGTGACTACTTTATCCTTCTTACATGTCAGTGATTGTTTATTTATTTTTTTGTTTATTTTATTATATATTTACTTAATTACTTAAATAGTACGTATTTTATTCATAGACGATTAAATTAAAACTTAATGTTTGTCTTTCGTTTATAATAAAAAACAAATGAACATTAATAAATCACAACAAAATACGCCCTCAATTAAAAATATTTACACCTAATAATCATTTTTAATTATCAAAATTTAGCAGATGTTCAAAAATATATTTTCTTTCTATTAAGCATGTTTCTACCCTCTTTTGCACATTTTTGGGCAATTTTTTAACAATTCTATGAAATGAATAAAATGCCTTTCTCAGTCTATTCTTCTTATTTTCTTATGCTGATGGCTCTTCTTAAACACAAGTTTCTTTAGGTAGCCTCTAAAAGAAAGAAATCACGGAAAACGTATTACATAAAACAATATTTTTGATAGCTTTTCATTATTATTAACTATTATTAATTAAATAAAATGGATTTTTGGTAGGTTATGGTAATAAACAATTAACATAGCCTACCAAACATCGGTAATATAGTTTCTGTTAGTCATAGACGAATGACATTAAATTTCTTTCTATTTTCAAAAAAAAAACGTATTATTGGTTTTGTATTTTTTGATCTGATACTGACGTATGCTTTCTTTGCGTCTTTATTTATTATATCGCGTTTATATACTAAGCCGACTTGAAAAGATATAGGCTGTATTTAAAAGAATCAAGTTATATTTATTTTTCGTCGTAGAATTTAAATATGGTTTTCTTACTTTTGAAACACCCTGTATAGTCAAAAATATTTTTAGGTTATGCAGTATTGATTTTGTAAAACTTCTGTATAAAACACTTTGTTCTAAAATTAAAAATAGAGGTGTAATCAAAGATTCAGTCTTGGATGGGACACGTGTGCAATTCTATTTCATAATTTTAATTTTTTAACTATTCTTATCTGATCAGTAATTGTGAGTATTTTGAATTTTTAAAAACGTTTTTATTTCAACGTTACAACATTTTATTTGTTGATAAATTTTGTAAAGATTACTTTATTATTTTTTAAAATATTCATTCAAACTTTCATTTTTGATATATTCTTATCAGTGGATATTCTTCAGCTTGCCTGAGGATGTCCATTATTAAAGAGACCGCTTGTGAGAAAGTGGACATGTTTTTCAATAATACACCTTCCTAAAGAAATTTATCCACACAAGTGAAATATCTATACATTGACAATTGACAAGACACATCCTGATTGCGGTACAAAATCGAGAGAACATTCGAGAGATCGAACACTTCTGCACTTACGATACACCTAAATTTCTATCCATATTCATTTAAGTACCGCCTAAAAGAAAAAATCTCGAAAATATGGTTTTTTTTTTCTACAAACTTTATATTCTTCTGTTTATTGCTATTTATTAGAAGCAGATCAAGACAATACTAGGCCTATCTGGTAACCAACAGGTGAACAAAAAATATAAGAACGTATATTTTCTTTTTTGGAGAAGAAAATATACTCAAGAAGTGAGCTCACTTTTTTACTTAAGAACAGAAAGAATACATCCAAGGAAAAAACCGTTAACAAAAAAATGACAGGAACAAACCCAATTATATTCGATCTATAAGACTATTAATTTGTTTGTTCAATTAAAAACGACGAATGATAAGTACTGCTGTGGCAACCCATTTACCGCGAGTGTATTTTGTGTTGCATATTTGATTTGCTTAAAACTGCTGAATCATTGTATCGAGAAATTTTCAAAATAATGTTTTAGTTTATAAATTTAGGTAAAGAGTTTATTGTTTGATTCATTTAAATTAATTTCATTCATTTTGATGTCTAGTTTTTGCTTGTTTAGTTAATGTTTATTCTATTAGTTTTTGTCGGTGAACTGTACGATTGCATTGTACGCAGCGGTAGAGATTTTTCAACCAGTTCCTTGGTAGACGTTAGCGTGAGTACATGTATTTTTTAAATCTTTGATGCGATTTTGTTTATTCATTTGTTATAGAGTTTTGATTTTTGAATATATTCTGTCCATCAAGGAATTCGCTTTTTAATAATTGTTATTATATTGATGTGTACACATTATGGATGTAAGATCATTTATTATTTTTGTGCAGGAAGATAGATTTTAGTTTTAATTTTCTCATTATATTTTATAGAATTAATTTTTTTCCGTTTTCTAGTTTGCTGATTCATTTTTATTTTATCTTTCACCTCTTTTTGGGGGAGTGGAAGCTTTGTGCTTGCATTTAATTTTTTCTTTTGTAAATTTACTTGAATTGTGCACGCTTAATTTAGTTTGTTTTACTTTGAAACCACGTGGTTTAAAATTGTAAGAATTACGATTATCTTCCTGAGCAAATTAATCTTTTGCTTTAGTATGCTAGTATAGGAAACAGCATTGTCCTATTGTAATTTAGAATCACGTGCAGTTTTTAAATTTAGGCCAGAACCCTCTGTTCACGGTTTTTTTTTCTGCAAACTTACTAATACTATAAATCATTCTTAATTATCAAACAAGATGTAAGTAAGTAAAAATAAAACTCAAAAAAAAATGAAATACTGATTCCTAAATTTTATTATATAACAAGCGCATAATTTAAAATGCTTGGTTGACGACTTTTTCCAGCAAAAGGGTAAATTTTAGTATAATTTACTGTATTAAATTACCATGCAATATTGTACCTATCCACTTTAATAATTATGCGTACAAGAGTTGTTGAATGTCTTCCATTCAAGCACCATAATTCATAAATCCCACAGAAATAAATCCTTTCATGCCATCAAGCGATGTCATTCAATACTGATTCCGTTTGATTAATATGCAATGTAACCTTAAAGAAAAATTGAGCGTTGAATTATTCATGGATTGCAAGCGTCCAAACTGGGGAGATAGGAAGAAAAAGGGAATTTCAGACATGCTGAGGTGCGCGGCCAATTGCCTAATAAAGAATACGACTTTCTTACCCGTGGATCAATCAGGGTGTAACTTTCAACATCATATACAGGCTGGACCACCTCATACCGCGCGGGCTTCATATAGGAAAGCATAGGATTAGTTGAATGCTAAACTTTTATGTGCATAATTAAAAATTATTTATACATTAATCGGACAAAACTAGGTCATCTTCAGGCTCTTATAACTCCAAGAAAAAAAAAATTAAAATGTCATTAATTGAAGAATAAACCGTGAAGGAATACGTCATTTAAATATAAAACTACTTTTGTTTATCAATTTTAACAGAGGAATGGATGTGACCTAAAACTGCAACTGTTAATTAGTACATTATCCTTATATTTGAAAAGAAATACATTCAACAGTACTGTAACTTCCTAATTACGATCAAACTGCATTGTCAATCAACTTAATGCAAATCACATCGCGGTTTCAGAACTGCGTTCGCATTTAACCAGGACGAACTAATGATTCATAATGTCCTTAACAATGCGATATACGTGCGTATGTATGTGTATAACCGCAGTAATATACTCTATGCAATATCACTACGCAGCTGGTAACATATTTAGTATACCGTACCAACTAACGGAGTAGCAACAAACTGCATAATGTATGGGGGCTTTCATATGTTTACGACAATCGTTGATTATTTGGCTGTTCGCAATAGTGTGCGGTTTGGGAACTAATTATCTCTGTTTGCCAGAAATACTTGATGTTTGCTCTAAAATGCTGTGTGGTCCCAAGATAAAACAAAATTTATCATAATTTAGAAATGTAATTAGCTTTCCAACAGAGTATCTTGTGTTTCACATGGAGATTAAGTAATGTTAATTATTAGACAAAAATAAATAATCAGATAAAGTTTGTTTTTCTTTGCTGCAATTAATCGGTTTATATAAATTAAATAAGCTCTTGTAAAGCGACACAATTATTTCGATAAAAACGTTTCGATGTACATCTTTTTCAATTTGTATTTACTAAAAAACTATAATTGAAAATTGTAAAAATATATATTAATTAATATATTAATAAACAATCACCGAAGTTGGCTAGTGAATTCCTTTTGAATTGGAATTCTCTAACAGACTCTGATAGCGATTGTCTTTCGACAGGGGTACGAACTGCCTTAGAAAGTCCATTTCACCGAAGTGAGGGGAGTATATGATATTCAATACATGAGAATGCCCATGTGACCAAACGGGCTATGGAATGTTTACACAAAATTAAAATAAATAATTATTGCAAAATTCTGAAATCACATTACATTCATTATAAGATAAAGGTAGGTGTCTTTAGATCATGAGAAAAATACAATTAAAAGTTTTCAATACTTAGGTATTACTATGTCAAATTTACAATCTTAGAATTCATTACTGTACACAGAGTATATGCAACTTGGCATACACGTAAATTTTTGACCGAACCGAATTCCAGCAATTCTCCCTGTCTCTTTCTTGACATATTAATGCACTTGGATTGCAAACACATATAAAACCATTATTAGACTAAATTTAGGTAAAATAAGTACACTGTAAAAAAATAAAAATGTTCATTTGAACTGAACTTAGATCCAACTTTGATCTGCCGATATCTGTTATCAAAATATACTATTCAAATTTTAATACAGGGTATTCCACGTAACTGGTTCATTAAAAGTTTATGATGTTTTATTATTTACTTATATTTGAGATTTTAGAACCAGTATCTGTTCGATTGGAACTATAAATGTAAAATACCTTAACCAAAATATCACTTGTTGACCGGAAATGGATGTCAACTTTCTTATTTTAAATAGAATGATATAATTTTTTATTTATTTTTGGATTCTACAACTATAAATACGTCAGTTTTCATTAGCTATTCCTATAGCTACATGTTGCCGTTTTTTGAGTTATTTAAGTTTTTCTTTTTTTTTAGTCATAATCATTGCATAATTGAGAAACTAATATCTCGGTTAATACTGCAAGTAGAGACTCCAAATTTGCTATGTTATGAATGTAGATATTACTCTAAGAAACGGTAAGCACACTTTACATTCTAACATACAGGGTGTTCAAAACTGAGGAACAAAGTGACATATTTTCAAATGCAGAAAACATTTTTTTTTTAAATAGAACATCCTGTATTTTAATTCGGAATTAGGAAGTAAATATCATGCCCTATCGCTTTATATGAGCATTCCCTATACCTTTAATAGATTTTGAGACATGAGCGACTTTTTGTTAAACAGACTAAGTAGCATAATCGAACAGATAATGGTGCCAAAATCTCAAATATAAGTAAATAATAGAAGATCATAAACTTTTTAATGAACCAGTTACGTGGAATACCCTGTATATAATTTCGATGTTTAGGTATGTCACTGCTGATCATCTTTACTTCCTAAAGGAAACATTCTGAAGCAAAATGTCTTGAAGGACATGCAGAGATCTCCTACATCACCTGATCGCCTGGCTGCCTACTGCTACATTTTATATTTTTATTATTATTTTTAAATACATAAAGATAAAACTAGTAATTTTACACTTATAAATATATCAAATGATTAATCCATAAGAATACATATATGGGATATTCCATTTAATAGCAATGTACCATCTATTTCAAATTAAATACGAACCTAAGCTCAACAAACCTGCGATTGTTTATGCAACCGAAAACACACGAATTGTATACCTAGCGATGCGTAATTCAGAATTGTGCACCAATATTTTAGTTAATATGTTAGTGTACTGCAGTTTCGGTTGCATAAACAATCGAGGACTTGTGAAGCTTAATTCGTATTTAATTTGAAAAACAAATAAACATGGTACGCAGTGTCTTAAGATCGGTTTCGAATCCCTGAATGTGTATATAATGACATGCAATAGATTACTTTAGTAAAAATGTAGTATTTTATGCAATGAAGTGTGTATGATCGGTTTAAAACAATGAAAAAATCGAAATCTACCAAATTCTTTACTGATTCAACTTGAGTTTTTCTTAGCTTCTACAACTTCAAACGTATTTTTCTCTTTCATATTTTCATATGCAGTTTATAAAATATTCGCCACCACCATAGAACAGGATATATCATTAAAAATCGGCATCTAGTTGGCCAATGTGCCAACTAAATTGATAAAAGTTGGGGTACTTTAAAAACGTCATGTAATTCGGGAACGATTCAACTTAGCCCCAATGTATGCCTAATGTATTGTTATTTAAATTTAACAAGGAATCCAAAAGTGTAATAACATACAGGATGTTCCATTTAAAATAATAAAGTTAGTACCTACTTCCGGTATAACCGGAAGTTCGCCATTACTGAAACTAATTTTAACATGTGTAGAATATGATTCGAGGCAACATTTATTCGAAACATTTTTGTAAAAAAAAAACAATAATAAATCTGCTATGGACCGTTGCATCTTAGATTAGACACCCGGTATTGCTAATATGCACCATTTATTATTCCGATTAAATTATAAGAGTTTAGGTGCATGTTTAGGACTATCATGCATCTTATTAGCCGCTTTTGATGAATGATCCATCTGTCTGCCCAAGGCGCCGACCCCCAGAAAATAGTTTTGCATAGCGCAATCGCATATGAAAAGTAAAACATACCTAAAGCGTCTAAACTACCTTTCTTAGGCCGTAGTACGCCGCTCAGAATTTTTTGTTCTATTGTGCAACAATGCCTTTAAATTTTTTTGGCGATAGTCAACCTCCAACTCAAAAAACACAGCTTAATTACTCTCAGAGATCGACCTGCCATGACATGAATCGTAAATAGCTACTACTAGCATCAACACCAGCGCGATTCAGTATTACCTTTGTTTTCTCAGGGTTTAGTAAAAGTTTTTTGTGGTCCTGATAGCAACGGCATCAACATTGGGATTGGCGATACAACAACTGGTATCATCAGCATACTGACTAAAAGAACATTCAGGTAATGACAAAACAAGTCGTTTACATTTATAACAAACAATGTAGGTCCCAAGATGAAACCTTGCGGCACACCGCAGGTGATATCTATTATAGATGAAAGATATTGTTTTCTAACGTTGTTCGTACGACTATGGGTAGCAATAAAAGGTTGTCGATTATGTACGACTTAAAGAAACTCTTATAGTACACTAACGAGATCAATAGAATTCTCGAAGAATATATTTATCTTACATTTTTGTTGACTGTAGTAAATGAATTATTTGTATAGGAGTAGTAAAAAACATATACCTGTATATGTTAACTCATTTTTAATCCAGTGGTTCTGAATGCTATGTAGGAATTTAAGATATTAAAAATTCAAAGAAATTAGAAAATTATTTCAACTAAATAAAATTTTAAACCAAATCCAAATTTAAAAAAAATATATATACAGTAGGACGTCGAAAATCCGAACTAATTGGGGATTAGTGGTGTTCGAATTATCCATTTGTTCGGATTTTAGAAAATAAAATATACGACGTCATTATCAATAATTTATAAAGTATTCATATAATGAGCACTTAATATGCATTATATTATGACATTAGAAAATTTCTGATAGTTAAAATACAACGAAAAATATTGAACGATATTACAAAACATGAAGCGTAAGCCACTAATATATTTCATTTACGTTATACTTCTACTCTCTATTTTTAAGGAAAATATTAATGAAAGTAATCACTAATTTTTGTTTGCACTATTGTTGAACAACGTTTTGCGGCTGCTAGATCTCGCACTCTTTTTAACAACAGTAATTGCGATAGAACATGATTCCGCTTGTCGTTCGTACCAAGTTAATGCTGTGTCCAATGCTGTAAAGGCTTCAGCGTGGGTAGGTCCAGTATCATTAACATCTTGGTTTGTTTCATCGGAGTCATTGTCACTAGGGCAAGCTTCATTTACACTTTTAACAATATCATCGTCGCTTAAAATAGTACATCCTGTTAAATTGGTGTCATTGTTTAACCATTCTTTTGCATCTTCTGCATCACATTCTTCAAATCCGTTAATTGTGCTAAAGAGTGCGGTCATTTCATTTAAAATTTGTTCCTCGTCACTATCAGTTCTATTTGAGTCACTTGTTTCTCCTGCTTCTACGACTGGCCACAATTTTTTCCAGGCATTCTGTAAGTTCGTGACAGTGAGTGAGTCCCATGCATCAGCTAACATGTGGCAGCTGTCCTTTAAGTGAAGTTTCTTAGCGAAGGCTACGACACTTTCGCAGTCATTTTCAGACAAAAGTAAACGACGGAGGACTTGCTTTTTGTAAAGTTTCTTTAGTTTTTCTATCACTCCCATTGGTTGGAGAATTGCTGTGACATTTGGTGGAAGGAACATTATTTTGAAATTATCATCCAAACTATTTAATATTTCGGCCGAAGGATGTGAGGGAGCGTTATCCAAAAGGAGTAGAACCTTTCCACTTTTACTATTGTCTTTTCTAAATTTATTAACAGACGGAATAAAATTGTTAATGTACCATTCCGTAAACAGATTGGAATTCATCCATGCACTTTTCTGTGCTTTATGTCACAGGAAGACATACAACATTTTTGAAACAGCGCGGTTTGTTTGCTTTTCCTATCGCCAACAACGGCAAAGAATGGGTACCGTCTGCATTTGCACAAACCATAGCTGTTATTCGTTCCTTACTGACTTTATATCCAGTAGCAGACTTTTCTCGTTTAGACGCTAATGATTTTCTGGGAAGAGATTTCCAAAAAATCCCTGTTTCGTCGGCATTATAGACACTGTCTCTTGAATAGCCTTCCTTTTCAATGAAGTCCTTAAATTTTATTTTAAAAGATTCCTCTGCGCTAAAGTCGCCAGATAAAATTTCTCCTTCAATGTGGAGCTCCCGGATTCCATGTCGTGATTTGATGGTTTTTAACCAACCTGTGCTGGCTTTAAATTCGGGAGGATCCCTCCATTTTTTTATTCAGATCCAAAGCCTTCTCACACAACAAAGGTCCAGAAATTGGCTCGCCTACACTACGTCGTTGCGTGAACCATAGAAATACTGCATCATCAAGGGTTGCGTCCTTTGCTGTCCGCATTGTTTTACGTTTTTTTGACCCATCATCGGAATCAAGTTTCGAAGCAAAACGTAAAATGTCTTTTTTCTTGTTTTTATATCTGTTATCGTAGATTTTCCAACATCGTAAAATTTGGCTAACGATGTTGCGCTTTCACCCTTTGCAAGTCTATTTAAAATTTCAACCTTTGACTCGATACTTAAAAACTTTTGTTTTCCTTTAGAAGCCGATGATGATGCCATAATGTTGAATTTTAAAGCATGAGTAGGGAATGTAATTAAACTACATGCACAAGTGTACTCAAAAAAACACAGCTAATATATAGTTTGTGTAAAAATTCAAATTAACAAAAGATGAAAGATGCCGCAAAATAAAACGTACCTACTTCTTGACGGAGTAAGCAAAACTAAATGATGAATAAAAGAAACTTTAAGAATATAGTAAATTATGTGCGTGCCTATCGAATTACGATAAGAAACAGCTGCGGCGATTGTTATTAGATGACGCATTAACTGACTTCAACGTAAGCTTTATTTTACTTGGCAATTTGAAAGAAATTAAAAATTGTAGAGTACTCTATAGTAAATCAATAAAAAAAATAAATTGTTTGAAAACATTCAATCCGGTCCAATTATTATGTTTTTGATAAAATATCTAGTATGTATTAATTTTTTTATTGTTGGCTTGAAGATAAAGTAGACCGACTCGATACAATACTTACATATGGTATAATAATTATCCATAGTATTAACACTGTAACGAACCCCTTGTATATTATATACCTATTCTAAAATAATTTGCACATGTAAAGAACTTAAAATATCCCAGTCGGCTCGTCGTATGAAGCTCTTTTTTACCCTCATCAAATCGAGCACGTTCTGCCGTGACAAAGAAAAACCTTTCCCTAATCTCCACTGCAGAACATCCCCATAAAAAGCACTGTAATTTTATTTAAACCGTGCAGACATTCAGGAGATGTTACGGCGAAATGGGATCTTTACTCGAAGAATAGAAAGGCGGAGGCTGGCAACAAAGTAATATCAATGATTTTAAAGAGCGGCGGTAGGTGATTCTTTTTGCGGCTATGCGTTATTAGATCTCGATTGTGGGATTTTGTGGGAATATATGCATGTATAATGACGTTTAGCTTTTGTGAATAATATTTTAACGTTTTTACTACGGATTAGCGTGCATTTTGCAAAACCGGATGTATTGTACGTTTCACTAAAGTTCACAAGCGAAAGCGCAATGACCTGAAAGGGAGAAAAATCGTTTTCCATTCTGCCTGCATTATCTCATGCATGGAAAACGTACCAATATATTTTTTTTTTGTATTCCGTTCCAATAATCTACTTATTTTCCTGTACAGTAAGGCTTTGTAATTACTACCCAGCATTTTCGACGACTTTATTGTTATGGTAACCGCGCAGATTATCCCCAACCAAATAACGCAAAAGCCTGGAACTAACGAACACTTTTCCTCTGATGTAAGCTAATAACATTATCCAGCCGATTATGGATCTGTTACGGATTCCTTTTTAGCGGGTACGGTATCATTTTTTAATTCACTGAAAGCGGGTTCTTTTATTCGACCTTAAATTGGTATTTCCGGGAAAAAAAAAATCTCTCAATTAGGATGTTGCTATTAATATCTCTTGTAATATTGAAACGTCATTGGTTATTCAATTACTGGCTTCGTATGAGTGAACTGATATGTGAAATTGCTACGTTATATCATAATAATGATCTTTATTGTGAAGAAAATTAACAAATATAGTTTGGATTCGTAAATAAATATTATATGTTCACATTCATTCACGAATCGCGGGACGAGATAGCAGCAAACTTCTATTCCTTGTTTTTGCCAAAATTAAAATCTGTCAATGTAATGTAAACAACAAATTTTATAAATTTACACATAACAATTAATAATTCATTGAAACTTAACAATAGTTCGGTGGCCATCATGTTGTCCCAACGCCGGTCAAGGTATAATCACTATAATCAGTTGACTGCTAGTAGAAAACAGTTGGTATCAACGAAAATCGCGTTTGAATTCATAAAATAATAATTTTTTCGGTTTTAAGATTTTTGGAACGTTCATCGAATGCCGAATTTTATCAGAAATGGAACTGCTAAAGATTAGAGCCTTAGATTTTGCAAGGTTAACTATGAGCCTTCTTTCTATTGCAAATTTTGATAAAGATTCCAAATCGTCACTACGTTCAGTGTCATTGGCATATACAGGGTATTCCACGTAACTGGTTCATTAAAAGTTTATGATGTTCTATTATTTTCTTATATTTGAGATTTTGGCACAGTATCTGTTCGATTGGAATATAAATGCAAATACCTTAACCAAATATCACTTCCGGTTGACCGGAAATGGATGTCAACTTTCTTATCTAAATAGAATGATAAACTTTTATTCATTTTTGGATTCTACAACTATAAATACGTCAGTTTTCATGAGCTATTCCTATAGCTACATGTTGCCGTTTTTGAGTTATTTAAGTTTTTCTTTTTTTTTAGTTATAATCATTGCATCATTGAGAAATTAATATCTCGGTTAATATTGCAAGTAGAGACTCCAAATTTGCTATGTTATGAATGTAGATATTACTCTAAGAAACGGTAAGCACACTTTATATTCTAACATACAGGATGTTCAAAACTGAGGAAAAGTGACATATTTTCAAATGCAGGAAAACTCATTTTTTTAAATAGAACACCCTGTATTTTAATTCGGATTAAGAAGTACATATCATCCCCTATCACTTTATATGAGCATTCCCTATACCTATCTTTAATAGATTTTGAGATATGAGCGACTTTTCGTGAAACAGGCCCTATCTTTAAATGTTTGTAGCTGGCTCTGAAATGGATTCACGTCAAATTCATGTGTTATTTTTGAATAACCATACAAAAAGGTCTGTTCGAATAGTCATTTATATAATATTGTGTTGTACGAAAGTGTAATTACAATGATATACATAAACACTTTGGTTGAGTCATGAATTTGACATTAATCCCATTCAGAGCCAGCTACAAACACGCAAAGATAGGGCTACTTACGAGTAGTCTGTTCAACAAAAAGTCGCTCATATCTCAAAATCTATTAAAGATAGGTATGGGGACTGCTGATATGAAGTGATAGGGGATGATATTTACTTCTTAATTCCGAATTAAAATACAGGGTGTTCTATTTAAAAAAGAATAACTTAGTCTGTTTAACAAAAAGTCGCTCATATCTCAAAATCTGTTAAAGATAGGTATAGGGAATGCTCATATAAAGCGATAGGGGATGATATTTACTTCCTAATTCCGAATTAAAATACAGGCTGTTCTATTTAAAAAAAAATGAGTTTTCTGCATTTGAAAATATGTCACTTTGTTCCTCAATTTTGAACAGTTGTATGTTAGAATGTAAAGTGTGCTTACCGTTTCTCAGAGTGATATCTACATTCATAACATAGCAAATTTGGAGTCTCTACTTGCAGTATTAACCGATATATTAATTTCTCAATGATGTAATGATTATGACTAAAAAAAAGAAAAACTTAAATAACTCAAAAACGGCAACATGTAGCTATAGGAATAGCTAATGAAAACTGACGTATTTATAGTTGTAGAATCCAAAAATGAATAAGAAAATAGATCCTTCTATTTCAAATAAGAAAATTGACATCCATTTCCGGTCAACCGGAAGTGATATTTTGGTTAAGGTATTTTACATTTATAGTTCCAATCGAACAGAATACTGGTGCCAAAATTCTCAAATATAAGTAAATAATAGAACATCATAAACTTTTAATGAACCAGTTACGTGGAATACCCTGTATATGTATACTGCAAAGAACTGATTCTGTTAGTCAAATCACTAGTATATATTGAAAAGAGAAGCTGGCCGATAATGGATCCCTGTGGAACTCCGCAATGTAAGATTAGAACTCTTGCTCTTTGTTAAGATAATAGAAAACTCTCTATTATATTGACTATGAGTGCAAGATGTTTTGAATTACATCATACACACATTGCAGAACGGCAACATCCATGATAGATAAATAGATTTATATAACATTTGAATAAAAATGTTGAAAATATTACAAATTCAGGATAAGTATAGCTAAATTCAAACAAAACAAGATATATTGCCACTTGAAGATTTATGCCAACAATTATGCATTTTACATGGAAATAAGTACAATACAAGTTTCTGTAGATTTCTTGGTATCTGCTAGTTGTTCTTGATACTCCGTATATTGAATGAGCTTTACTACTGCTGTATAATTTCTATGTTTGTTTTCCTATACTATTTTATTTGGGCGCATTGAAGCTATTTACCTTTAGCAGTAACTAAGATTTAATGGAACATATTCATTTTGGTTTATCCAGTCAAATACAAAATTGGAATTTAATATTTTAAAGCTGTTTAAATTCTGATTTTCAGAGAGCACACTTAAACTTGCAGGTAGAGAATTTGATGATCAAATGCAAAGTACTTTCTAAGGCAAATGGAAGTTTAATGGGGCTTCCATATTTTCTGCATATAGGTAAAAGTTTAGCCAAGAGAGATTGTTGGATGAAAATATCTATTTGATTATTAATACCTATATTAAGTCCACGTCTGCAGTTCGTTGTGTATGTACTGGAGTTCCTCAAGATTGTGTTCCCGGGTCAACACTTTTTATTGTCTGAATATGTGAAGGCAAGAATTTTGCAATTTCTGTATTCTATTTGATGTAGCCACAGTAATAGCAGGAAGGTAAACAGGCACACAGTAACTAAATTGGGACAAAAATAGATTTTCACACAATTATTTCTTTAAATTTAAGCTTAAGAAATGCCTGTGGGGGTAATTTTTTTTTAAATGAAAATAGGCCATCTTAATGTTATTGTTTATTTGATGAGTTGGTATATCTAAAAGAGTTATCCATTATCAACCCCAAAATTTTACATTCATTAACAATTGCCAGTCCCGATTGTCAATAGTGATCTTCAAAACATTACTTAGAAGTTCACAAATACGCTTCTTACCAAATAGTATAGCCGTAGATTTTATTGGATTCAAATGTAAAGAATGTGCACGCGAAATAGCATGCAATGCACTCAGGTCCTCATTAAGTTGACCCATGACCACAGCGTGATTTTGACGTAAGAAGGAATGATACAATTGCGTATCATCGGCATAAACAAGCATCTTACAATGTTTTATGTTACGGAAAGATGATGCTGTGTAAATAATAATAATAATAAATGGTCTTTATTTCCTCAAACACAACAACGTACTTACATATATGGAGTATAACTTAACAAGGAAACAGGGCGAAATTCATACGAATCTATTTTTCAATTTAACCCTACATAACCAAAAAAAAACAAAACATATTTCAAGCGCACGAGACGATGTACAATTTAAATCTAAATAAATACATAATTAGAAATATAAACAGCTATACAGTGAGCGCGCAGCCACCAAACTAACATAGACCAGACTGAAAATCAAATAGGTGATTCTTAGTATCGCTTCTTAAACATGTAACACGAACCACTACCTTTAACAAATCGTGGAGTATTATTGTAGATATTTGTTATTTGATACGAGTAACTCTTTTTAAAAGAATTGGTGAGCATGGGCGCGGTGTAAAGTTCCTTTAAATCTGATGTTCAACGTATGAACATCAGTCCTAAAAATTATTTTATTATAAAGATAGGTGGCTTTTCCGAGTGTAAATTTATAAAACAGACAACAGCAATAAGTATGCGACGATTTTTCATATTTAACCACCTGACATCCCTTAACTTATGTCTAAATGTGATCCGTCGACGAATACCATAGATTAAACGTAGCAGGAGTTTTGAACTTTCTGTATTTTTTTGCATGGTGATTGAGCTTAAGAAACGGAGAATAAACTACATCACAATAATTAAAATGAGACAAAAACTAACGTTTCACAAAGCATTTTCTTTATTTTTTGAGTTAAAAACATTCTGCTGCCATAAATTAATCTGAGACTGTTGTTGCTTTTGAGATGCATTTATTATAATATTTCTTGAACTTTAATTCCTCGTCTATTATCAGTCCCCAACTCTCACCGAATTTTGGCAAGTTAGTTGAACGATTGTTAACACTTATATTAATATCTGATAGTAACTGGGCTTTTTGATTTGCTGGTGCGATAATATTATTTCCGATTTGTAGGATGTATTGTAAGAGAAATGTTCGCTGTGCCGAGTTGCAACAAGGCATTGCATCTTGATTAATATTCGCACAAGCTCGTGTGAACATTCTGGGGTGTAAAGGAACAATAAAGCTGCGTTTCATCTGCATAAAAGTTGGATTACAAAATTTTATTATTTTTATAAGTAACTGGTATAAACAGTAAACAGAAGCGTCCTAAAACTGACCCTTGTGGAACACCGGATGTACATGTTGAAATTCGATGAGTTTGTCATTGACTACAACAACTTGGACTCTGTTCGCAAGGTATGACACATTAACAGCTTTATAGCAAGATCCTCCAATCCCACATAGATGCAAAATAGATGAAGCAAGCTGTGAATTAATTGTGTCAAAAGCTTTGGAAAAATCTAAAGAGACACAGAATAGTGGCTTTTCCCTTATTCCAATTCGAAATGTGATAATCATCTATAATTGTGAGTACTGCAGTTGTACAAACTAAACCCATATCGAGAAAACCTGTTGGGTCTCAGGTATAATATTATTTTTATAAACAAATTCCTGTAATTGTTCATTTAATATCTTTCAGTGATCTTTGACAAATTGGTAATTATTACTGATTTGCTAAGATCGGAAAACGGTAAGAGGATTACGGATTTTAGGCAATGGCCTAACAATTAGCCCTTTGCCATGCATACCGGAAAAACACCTTCGGTGATACAAAAATTAATGATATGTGTTAAATAAGGGGTTATATGAGGACAAACTAATTTAATGAGTTGTATATACAATAATAATTGTAAATACATACAATTTTGGCATTCGGAATATCTGCAGATCGTAATATACAGTACAACAGAACTAATAGCACCAATTTTATCTGCAGTTCAATGTACCGGAACAATATCCGCTCGAATGTGTAATTCTCAATAAAAAGAAAACTCCTTCCGGCACGATCGTGCAGAATTTCAAGATTCCAGAATATGAAACTTCATAACCCACACGGTTTTATTATTTGCAGCGGAGCAGTCGACCGCACCGGACATTACGCCGACAAAATTACTTGTAATAAACAGCAATGCACGTACGCCACACATACCACCCCCTCCATTTTTTTTTTTACTTTTATTACGCCAACGTGCTAAGGAACTCCTGTGTGTATAAAAGGTGGCGCATATTTACATTTAAATCTGTTCTGCCGCAGTAACCCGTACACTTTTTCGGAAAATTATTTTAAAAGTACGAACGCTCAATTTAAATGAAATTTGCTCCGTGAGATTTGAAGGCGCAATGAAGTAATTTCAGTGTGAAATTACGTTTTTCTTTCGTTTCGTTGCGTTCTTTCCTCTTTTTTTTTTTCGTTGTTTTTTTCTTCTTTTCTCTCGCGCTAGACGAGTTGAATGCTCTAACCGGTTCACCCCGGAGTGTTCTGCGTCTTATTGCAGTAAGCGCCTTTACTTCTGGAAATGACGCTTTACCGATACGGGTGATGTGAATGTTAGTACCGTTGCTCCTTGCCGAAGCAATAGGAGGTGCTATTTATTCTTTGTCGGAAATGTGGAGTCGCCTAAATATAGGGCCATTGCTCGTATA